>JAOTOM010003555.1:0-164978 GCA_034440615.1 Ashinkailepas kermadecensis
TATCGATACGCAATTTTGTGCATATCAACTGAATTATCCGACTAATGTATCCGACAGATGATGGGCCGCCAGATACATGCCATTTGTTCGCAATGCCGTCTTTGAGCTGACCGCAGGTCTAGGGCCTCTGGCTGATCTGAATGAAGGCATACGAAGCTGCAGCGGTTTGGCTTGTCATCCGGGTGGTTAGTTGCGGCGTGCAGTACAAGTATTGTTCCATCTACAGTACACAAATATCAGTTAAGCCGTACTTGGTTTATGATATGATAAAACTACGATATGAGTTATTTCATTATTATATTTAAACCACTCGCCTACGGCTCGTGGTTGAAATAAAGTGTTACAATCACGATTGGTTTAATACAGCTCCTCGGGTTTAATACAGCTTGGTAACAGCTCCTCACATGCAGCTTCAATGTTTGTTTTCGACTCATTGCGAGACATACTGCAGGAATTATAGGGACAATAAACGCCATCTGGGATGATACTTTCAAACACACTTTCTGGAAAATGTTGGGTCTCCTAGCGTCCCCGTCGTCAGATGTAAAGTATTGAATCTTTTTTCTAGTGTTTTCTCTGATCTGTTCCGATCGGAACGGCATCAGTGGGACCAGAATACTTACCCCCCTCCCCCAACCACCACCACACCAGAATACTCCCCCTCCCCCCACCTACCACCACCACCACAACACCAGAGTACTTACCCCCCACCCCCACCACCACCACCACAACTCGGACTCAAGTGACGGGCTGCCTCTAACTGGCGGCGTTTGCTCCATCATAAATTGTGTGAGTGCAGGAGACGCTTTTAGGCAGTTAAATTCCACTACAAATTGTTGTGTTTCATGCAATAATGTCAACATTTTCCCAGACTTGCAAGCTTTCCCTCCCTACCCTGTTGTCTGTTTACCCCAACCATTGAACCAATCAAATGCCAGTTTTTTAGATTGATGACTGCAGTCATGTGCAAGTGTTTTTTCTCGCATTTGAGTGCTTCGTTCCCGACCAGTCATGCAGGAGCCCACTGTCGTCATCTGGTTTTCGTTTAACATCTCGCTTCCAGGTACCTGTATTTCACCATGAAGGCGAATACAGAGGCTCACGAAGGCGGTACCGAGAATCTTCTCTGTGCGAGACAAGCTCGACACAACGCCATCGGACGCAAAACAGAGCAGAGAAAGCCGAATGAAGACCATACTTCGAGCGCCGAGGCACACTGGTAGCAGCCGAGCCATAGCCACCGCTTCTCTAGCCGCCCTAGCCGTTTACGCCGTAGAGGTAGTTGTAGCCGCCATAGCCGGGGTAGCCGTACCTGCCATAGGGGGAGCCGTAGATTCCGCTATAGCTATTGGACCAGGGTGATCGACGGTAGCGTCCGTGATGTCCGTGACTTCTGTAGCCGCCGTGGTGGCCTCCTCTGTACCCGTAGCCGCGGTAGCCGTAGTGGCGCCTGTGGCCGTACTTGTAGCGGCTTCCATAACTGCAATGGACGGCCACTACTGCCACCATGGCAACGAGCAGAAACAGCTGAAAATAACAAACCACGGAAGAAACATGAACGACAGAAAGATTATCTTTTTTATCATCGACACTAAACTTTTAGCAGTTACAATTGCAGCTACAGTACTTCAGTGTCCTAATCGTAGCACAAATACAAAGCATGCTCAGACAAGGCAAATGTCCGTATGGTCCATTCGATGCATCACAAGTCCGGTCAGTGTAACCAAACCTCCATACCGTCCGGCTGCGGGCGAAAAACACTGCGCGACAATTGAACGTCGAACCCAAGACGTTTCCGACCCAATGCATTGTGCACTGTACACCTGTACACTATACACTATACACTCACCAACAGCCTGGCGTTCATGGTGAGAAGCTGCGGCTACGACTTCGGAAGCTGAAGTTGTGGTGCTGACTGCCCGCCACGGCGCGTTTATATGGCGCACTAACAGCGCCGTGACCCGAGCCGTGACTGGGGCGTGGCCCACATTTTGCACACATCAGTGCGATTTTGCAGGATGTGGGCGTGCCTCCCGTGATGCCGCTCACGGCTTACTTGTTACCCAGTGCCGCGACGGCTGGCTGTTGTTGTGAGGCATGCGTGTGACTCTTCCACAACGTAGTTGTGCGCCCTCGCCATTGAAGGCGTGACTTTGTGGGAAGACAGGCTTGGGAGTTCGACATGCTTGGACTGTGACACGAATCTGCACTATCCATGTCGCCATGAGAGAAGGTGCCCCAGCATAATACGTTGTACTGAAAAGTGACATTTGCCGGTCACGTGATTAGGTTATGGCAAGTGGGCGGCAGCCGGTTTGCCCCGAGGCGGGTATACGTTCGTCACAATGGCAGTGGGCCGCGTGGTGGACATCGTGGAAATCGTTTCTTCACTATCCAACATGCTTGAAAAGAGTAAAATCTGCATGCGAACACATTGCCTTTCCGGGAGGGTTTTGAGTTGTGGGAACCTGACCTATCTTACTGGCTACCTCTCCCGCCTTCGGGACCTCCCTTGTGTCCGGAGGGCCTCCTAGCACGATGGATGGGTAGTTGGGAATTTGGGAGCGTTAGCTGCTTCGGCTATATTGCGCCCATCACTAATATGCTAGAAGTACTTCAGAAGATAAAGCGAACTATGTACAAAGACAATGACAAGTAATGCGAATCCACTACAGCAGTAATCAATACAATCGAAAGCGGTCAGTTGTGTTTTAAACAAAAACATTGAAGAAAAAGTCAACAGTGCTACACCGGCGGGAAGGGGGAAGCTAACTTAGCCTATGCCCACCCTATGGACATACACCGCGTGCATTTTGAGGAAGTTGAGGAAGCTTAGAACGTGTGATATATCCACGTCTGGGTCCTCATCAAATATATCGCAATACCAGATTTATTAAATATATCTGGTACCGGGGTGATAAAGTTTTCACGGCGTTGGGTGCGCATCATCGAGCTGGAAGCGTATACAGCTAGAGGATTGTATTCACCCACAAAACCTGATTACCTTAGATGCACCCGGACATCACCCGCATTTTTCACCTTCGGGCTCTGGGTCTACATTGCACAAGTCTATTTGGTGCCCAAACATCGCTGATAGAATCGCATGGAACGTTGACAATCTGCAGAGGGGTAGTGAGCACTTTGCAACATGGTTCACTATCAATACTCCCCATCAGGGAGCGCGCATCCCCCAATGGAACACACAGATGGCAGATTGGCCTGGTGCTACACATTCTTGTCTTCTTGACTGCACCACGCTCGACGGAGACGCCAACATTCTGACACATCAGACATCACATCAGCCGTAAGTTCATCAGTCAAAACTTGTAGTCCGCTAACTTCCATAAACCATCGGCGTATCCTAGTCCCGTGGTGGGCGAATGCGTGCAAGACTGCTATCAAGGAACGGAAAAGGCATTCAGATGTGTCGACAAATCATGTACAACAGCAAACCGCCTGAATTATAAGCACGCCAAGGCGAAGGCAACGCGAATTGTCACACAGGCGAAACGCTCCTCGTGGTCAAAGACATGAACAGCATAGATATATTCTCTCCTGTCGGCAGGTGTAGCGGCGCACCCGGTGACTCAATGGTCGGAGCCCGGCTGCGCCGACGCCTGTCTCGGGATCCGTCGCACAGCTTGCAGACCCACTAAAAGTCGCCGACGTTTGTGGAACCGATTTGGAGAAGCGCTGGTGTGAAGGATGCTAACTGCCCAGATTTATACGCCACAAGGCGCGGGAAGCGCGCAAGCCGGTTTCTCTTTTCACTTCATCTGATCTATCTTACAACGATACTTTTACTGACACGGAACTTCGGCAAGCTTTGCCAAAAGGTAAAAGGAGGCACTGCACCTGGTCCGGATCTTATGTGCAATGATATGTTGAATGACTTACACCACCGTTCACCATGTAATTTGTTTAACTCTTAGTATGATATGGACTATCGGTAATTACCCTGATAGATGGCGCGAGGCGATTGTAATTCAAATTTTCAAGATGACAAAGCCTGTACGGATCCGCTACCTTCTAGTTGCCCATGTATTTGCCATTTGGACAACAGAAAATGCGTCTTAAAAGCTGAGAGAACCATTCAAACAGCTCTAGACCAAATCGCAAAGTGGTGCAAAACATGACGTTTCATCCCGTCCGCAGAAAAATCGGCCACAGTCGCATATGTAGTCGTCTCCGCTCAACACCCACACCACTACTTAAAATCGATGCCAAAGCCATCGAACAGGTCACAATTTTCAAGTTCTCCTGAGTAAATTTGGAAGAAAACGTACCTTCAACACACACAGACACAGACACGCACACACACACACATACACTACTTCCATCTCGAAGAGATGTGCGAAGAGCGTCAACATACTCAGTGCACTTGCAGGCGCAGACTGGGGCGCAGACGGGAAAACACTGTTGCGACTCTACAAATCAAACATACGACCCATCCTAGAATACGACAGCATCGGCCTTGCCACCATTTCAGATAACCAGAGCAAAAAGTTAGAAACCATTTAAAACAACTGCATCAGAGCAGCCCATAGCGCCACACCGATAGCCAGTCTTCCAATGGACTCAAACACGCCTCCACCCTAATTCAGGAGGATAGAACAGCTGTGCCGATACCACATTAAAATCAAACACGTTAAAAATAATCCGGCACAGCGCTGCTATGCGCCTGACAGATACGACAAGAGCCGATTTGGGCGCAAACTCCCACCATACAGCATTAAAATTGCCACGAATCTCTCAGATCTTAACCTCACAATGCCAACTACTGGATCTCGACCGCCCACTAGGCCATTCTGGACTCTCAGTGAACCAAAGGTCGAGTACTTGCTCTAGGAAAAGAAATCCACTCTCACATCGGCGGAAAATCTTTGCGCCTTCCACAAATTCGCCGATGACAACAATCACAAAACACTAGTATTCACGGATGGGTCGAAACACGGGACAAAGGTAGCCATCGGCATCACTGGACCAGGCCTTCGACTTTCCAAGCGACTACCGAAGGACTTCTCCATCTAGTCCGCTGAACCAAAGGCCATTCCAGCCGTTATCTGCATTCTCATGAGGCGTAAAGCTAGAAACGTATTATTTTGCTCAGACTCCAAATCCGTCCTTCAGTCAATTAGCAACACCTACGACTGTTCACAGCACGTCATTGATAGAATCCAACAAATCGTGGCCCATAACGTAAACATAAACTTCTCCTTCCTCTGGATTCCGGGCCACGCCAACATGCCAGGTAACGAAGAAGCAGACCGGCTCGCAAAGCAAGCCTTAGCATCGAACACTTACCCAAGCTGGAATATTCGGTAGACGATTGCAAATCACTGCTACAACGCCACATTCGCCAACACCAACAGAACACATGGACACAACACAACTCAACACAACACAAATAAAACCACACCCACGCAATCAAACCAACGATAGGCACATGACGCACCTGAAATCAATCTCACCGACAAAAGGAAGTCATCCTCACTAGACTTAGAACTAGTTGCACCAGGCTAACACAGCCCCAACTAGAGGATGGCCAATATACAACACCTCCCTGCAACACCTCAACACCACATTAAGTATAGGCCACATCCTGCTATACTGTAGCAGCTTTCACGCTCAAAGACAACTACTTATGGCCTTCTGCCAAAAATATGGCAGCACCATGTCGCTTCTATCGCTTCTGTGTGACAAGCACACATAACTTCTTCAATTGCTGTTTGAATATCTTTCCGCCACAAAACTAGCAGGAGCACCGCAAACACCACGCCACCAACACTCCCTTCAACATGCAATATCTGCTCGCGATAAACTAATAGGAAGCACACAAATAATGGTCATCCCCAAATGGCATCGTACGTGCATGAGCCGATATAATTTCCTATAAAAATAAATGGATACCTAGCAGTGCCGCCTAATGTAGATGATCCGACTTGCTTTTGAAGAAAAAAAAAACAAAAAAAACAACGAGAGACAACTGCACAAAGGTACAGCGGACGTAGATGAGCCAAATTGCCAAACACCGTACTAATCCCACTGACAACCCGGCATGGCATGCTTAGACTAACCCTCCAAAACAAATAACACACGGCGGCCGGCGTGATAGGTGGTGTGGACAATTACCTCCTTGTCCGCACCGTAAAGTTGCGTCGGTGCTCGTCGACAAGAGTAGGCTAATGCCGGCACCTGGCAAGATCAACTTTCTCGCCACTCTCAAAATCCCCACCCCAGCTACAAGTTATTTCGTGGAGGAGCAAAGTAAAACTAAAACCATTTGTCCACCCGGGAGACGTCCTCCACCCAGCCACCGCATTGCGCACCAAAAGCATCACACACACTCTAACGTAACTTCACTGAATGTGAATATACACTTGCCTTAGCGTTGCTAGCAAAACACACTCGCTTTAAAAGCGGCGCAAATGACCTTTATGGATCGGCACGTTTCTTAGTATTACTCCCACCCCGCTCCCCCACACGCCGTACGGATCTGGTGGGCTACCGGCCAATTGCTCTTGCATCCGGTCTTTCGAAGCTATTGAAGAAACGATAAACACCAGACTTATTTGGTATGCTGAAACAAATTCAATTCTTGCCAAAGTCCGGTGCGGTTTCCGACGCAGCAGAATCATGCGTGATCATCGCATGGCATTGGACACTACTGTATGCAGTGTTTTGCAATATTAGTCACTTCCTGCTCTGCCTCGACAACCTTGATAGGTGGAGCTTCACAAACGATGCACGATTTTCTACCACCAAAACAAAATGCAACTAAAGCTTATCAAATTAAAAAACCTACTCTGACCTAACATGGACTAAGCTGCTTTTGAAGAACAAAAGAACTTGAGGAACAAAAAAACATTTTTGCAACTACAAAAGTGACTGAAGCGAGCCTAACCCCTTTATTTGCTCCCTGCAGGTAGAATGTGTCCAAAACCTGTCCTGTGAATACCTTAAAGCACAATAATACTGCACATACAGGTGGTGTTAATAAGATAAATTATTAATGATGTCAAACACAAGTGTGGAATATTGTTCCCCCTTGGTTTGTCATGCACCAAATCTGGAATGCCCCATGCACTGGTGTTGGATGTGAATATTCAGTAAATGTGTTGTTCAAGGCTGTTACAGGATTTGAGGATTTTTTAAAACATTAGTGTTGTTAAAATAGCTTTATTATACACCAGCGCCCTTATTATCTGCAACAAATTGACACTGTCCTCACTTCCTTGACATCCTTGACTCCAAGACATCCTTGTGATGCTATTTCATCTTTAAACAAATTTGACGATGTATAGCGGCAGTGTCAGTTGACCAGGAATACCTTCATTGAAACCAGTGATAAATTCTGAGGAAAGTTCCAGGGGGGGGCGTTTTCAGTTAGTACCATCGTTTGATCAAAATATTCAATTTCACATGCGACCACATCATGCTTCTGGTATTCCCCATGCTTAAGCTATACGGAAGTACGGGAACATGTCAACATTAAAACAAAATTGACGGTTACTAACGGCCATTATACTGGAGTCCAAGTTGTATCAACTGATGCAGATATGATGAATTTATCCAGCACAGGTGAGGCAAAATCTCGAGATAGCATACTTTCTTTGGTTTTGACAATTATTTTCATGATTTAGCATCTAGCGGCCTCGGCCGCCATGCGACCCGACGGCATTCTTACAGTTCGAACTTCCGCCGCCAGGTGCAAACGAAGCGCTAGCAGTAGCGTGGCCGCGCATGTCCCCTATCGAATAGTTTTATATTTATCCTGTTCTTATTTTCCTAAAAGGGACATTAGGCTTGGTTAGGTTACCTTAGGCTACATTATTAAGCTTGTTAGGTTGTATGTTATTTAGGGTTACTCAGGCCATGTTATGATAGCCCTTAGTCAAAGTTCCCCAGTAGGCCACGTCCACCAGAGGCATAGGAACGTCTCAAAAAGTGTGTGTGTGTGAGGTGGGGTGGGGAGGGGGGGGCAAAACCATTTGTGAAGTTGATTCTTACGATGCATCGCCATAGCATTAATGTTAAACTTTCATGAAAAGTAGGGGCCCATACCTCCTCCCCCTGTTCCCACACCTATGATGTATACCCGTCTTCTCGATGTCCGTGGATTCAGGAACGGTGGAAGTGGCGAGGGCAATGGGGATTATCCAAGGAGGATCGTGGATCATGGCAATGGGGATTATCTCGGTTATCCAAGGGGGATAACCGAGCCATGGGACCTAAGATGGCCGAATTTGTAGCTAAGTCGGGTGTTATGGACGATATTTGGAAAACAACAACCATTCTCTGTTTGGGATATTGTTATAATGTCATGTTCAGGTCCTACCGTATCCAAATATGATGAGTATTATTTTAATTGGCGTTAATTTGTATACCACTCGAGCCGACTCAAAACAGGTTGGCTGTACCCACACTTGACGGTAAAGGCGGAGACAAATATCTGCCTTCGCATGTGGGGATTTTAGCATCATCTATATGATGCTGCTTGGTAAGTAATGCATTTAAGACCAGGTTTTTCCATGCGAAATAATACAAATAATTAAGCCAAGTGCCGACGTTCTTCGATCACTTAGTCACTCGCTTCCCACGATCATCGCGCCATGTTCATGTAAAGAGTTCTTTAAACACTAGCGTTGTTAAAATAATTGTATTATACACTAGCGCCATTATTATCTGCAACAAATCGACACTGTCCTAACTTAAGGACATCGTTGCGATGTTATTTCATCTTTAATCAACTTCGACGATGCATAGCGGCAGTGTCAGTTGTTCAGGAATACCTTCATTGAAACGAGTGATAAGTTATGAGGAAGTTCCGGGGGGGATTTTTAGTTAGTACCATCCTTTGGTCAAAATATTCAATTTCACATGTGACCACATCATGCTTCGGGCATTCCCCATGCTAAAGCTATGCGGAAATATGGGAACATGTCAACTCTATAACGATATTGACGAACACTAATGGCCGTTATACAGGGATATAAGTGGTATCAGCTGATATAGAAATGATGAATGTATCCAGTACACCTGGGGAAAAATCTCGAGATAGCATACTTTCTTTGTGTTTGACAATTATCTTCAACATTTAGCCTCTAGCGGCCGCGGCCGCCGTGCGACCCAATGCACAGTGTGATAACTCAAGGGAAAAACTGGCCATAAATGCATTTCTCGACTATTTTTTACACCGTATTTCTGGCGCATTGCATCAGCAAATGATTGAAGCATACCAAGTCACTGCTTTTAAAAAAAAAAATCACAAGATTTGTGTAGTTGCCGATCCAAAAGTAAGTACCGAGCACGGGGAAGCACGTGTATTCGCAGTCGACGGACCGACACTACTGAGCGTGAGTCGCGCGCGCTGCCGACCCAGCCGCCCTCACCAACCGACCGCGCTGCAAAAACCGCTGACTGCGCCGGGTGCGACTTGACACCGGCGCCACCGGCCATCCATACCAGCATGGCTGCTCACTACACCTCCACCTGATTATCAATAATCATCATCGTCGTCCGGTATACACAAATCACTTGGTACACCGCAACCATACAATTCGACTGGCGCCCGCCTCACACGCATACTTCGCCGGGGCGCGGCTCGCCCATCCCGTGCATCCTCCGTGACCACACATTCAGCGCTCGGGTGGTCATAAAACGCTTCGTCCTCACAATCCTCCGCCCGGCCCGCGCCGTCTGCGAGGTCTGCACTCAATTCTGCCGTCGCCCACGCATCCGGCGGTGCCGGTGGCGGACGCTCCGCCTCCGGTTCTACCGCCCCACCCGCACTGGGCGACACCTTACGCGGTTGCTCCATCACTTCCTCCGGTGGGTCAAAGTCCTCCGACTCGCTCGCGCTCCCGTCTGGTCCGGCGTCCTCACTCCCGAATCGCCGCCGGACACACCGCACGTGCCACGGGGCACCGTCCACCTCCACCAGCGGTGTCGGGAGCAGCCGCGTCACCACACCTCGCCGCGACACCTCCGTGCACCGAGTCGGCTGACCTCGTCGTCGTATCCACACGGTGTCACCGACCTGGAACATCGCGCGCGCACGCTCAGAGCCGTCGTTCGCCACGGGCATCGTCCGGCTGGGCCCCTGCTCACCGGCGGCCACCGGCAAGTCCCGGCCAGCTCGCTTGAAGAGCCCCGCCGTCGGAGCGCTGGAGGGTCGTACACCGTCGCGAGGCGTAGCATTGTAACGGTGTACCGCTTCACCGATGGTGCAGTCCTGGCGGGCCGCCATCACCTTAATTGTCCGATGATGGCGCTCGACAATCCCGTTACCTCCTGCCTCGTGCACGGCCCGAAAGCGCAGCCGGACGCCCCATCGCGCCGCGAACGCAGCCATCCGACGACCCCGGAATTCTGTCGCGTTGTCCAACAGCAATTCAGCCGGCGCGCCCCGTTCCAGGAAGATGGTTTCCAGCTGGCCCGTGACCTCGGCTGCGTCGGAACGGCGCAGCAGCCGCCACATCCCGTACCGGGACGGCCCACAGTCGATCACCGTCAGGTACGACCGGCCCCGGTAGTGGGTAACGTCGATGGCTAGACGTTCCCACGTCAGCAGCACGCTCAATGACCCGCGCTGCCAGCGCGCAGGTGCCGGGTCGATGGACTGGCACACATCGCACTGCTGGATCACCGCTCGCACCGCTGACCGGGTGGCCCGCGCGTCCTCGCTCCGACGCACATACCAGAGCGTCCGGCGGACCCCTGGTGCCCGGTGTTCTCGTGCACCTCACGTATCCGGGCGGGGTCGGCGTCTGGTCGCGGGTCCATGGCCGCCGCGACGGCACCTGGTGGCGCGTCAGCCGCTGGGTCCGGCAGTCGAAGCCACTCTTTTGGCACACGGGTGAGTGCGTCCGCCAGGTTGTCCGCGGATTTTACCAGGCCGACCGTCATCTTCAGGCGAAACTCCTCCACCAGCTGTCGAATGACGTCGATCCTCCGGCGGATAAGCATCTCCCCGTGCGCCTTAGTCCGCAGGCGAGAGCGGCCGCTCAGGGCGTCATCGATCCACTTGTGAACCGTGGCCGAGTCGGTGCGAAGGTCGATGGTGGTAACCCCCACGCAACCGCCATGTTGACACCGCTGAGCGCCGCGTCCAGCTCGGCCATGTTGATGTGCATGGCCGCCTTCGACTCCGGCCGTAGCCAGCTCGCGTCCTCCACGGCGCCACTGACCGGATCCTCCAGGACGACCCCGGCAGCAAGGGAACTGGCGTCCGTCCACACCACCAACTTGTCCCCCTTCAGCTGCCAGGGGCCTCGTGCCGGGTCGGCCCCCTTACCCGCACCGCGACACAGTCGACCTGCTCGCGCAGCCCGGCGTCCATTGTCGGGTCGTCCCAGCCTGCCGTCAGGGCGTTGACGCGCCGCTTTAACCACGCGGCCGCCGGACGCAGCCACCCCACCACCGGCAGGTGGGACACCAACTGGCCGCACCACGCGAACAACGCTCGACGTGTCAGCACCTCCGGGGGGCGCGGCCACCGGGTTGTCGCGGCGCCAGCACAGTTCTCCGTCGGCCGCGCGCACCCGTAGCCCGAGCAGTCGCGCTCCCTCGGCCGCCCGCTCCGGCGGCTTACAGACCAGACCGTACCGGGCGAAGTGCTCCACTACGTGGTCTGCGCTGACAATGTCCTCGTCTACCAGCAGATCGTCCACATAGGGCAGCACCCCCGGTTCACCTTGGCATCCTGGAGCAGGACGGCCCGCACCACGGCCTTCATCACGAGCGGTGCGACGTTCAGCCCAAAGCCGATGCGAGTCAGGCAATACCTCTGGCCTCGCACCTCCACCGTCTGATACGGCCACAGCCGCCGGTCCAACCGGAGCTGAAGGTACGCCTTCCGCAGGTCCACCACCGCGACGCGAGCGCCGTGCCGTCGCCAGCGGCGAAGCTGGTCAGCACAAACGTCCGCGTTCGCGGTGTGTGGTAACGTGGCCATTCAACTCACGGTAGTCCAAGACAGGGCGCACCCTGTCCCTATTCGGCTGCCGGACCGCCATCAGAGGGATCAGGCCACGGGCCGGGCCATCCACCTGCTCGTCATACCGCTGCAGCCATCCCTCCCGGATCCACAGCTCCAATTCAGCGTCGTACGCCGGCCGAGCCGCCGGCGGTACCGCATACTCCGCGACTCGGTTCCGCAGGCTCTCGGGACCATTCCCGTCTGCCCACACCCATGCCACGGTCCATTCGCCCGTCCGCGCGGCGAATCGCGCCGTGAAGTCCGCCGCATCCACGGCCAAGTCCCGACGGTCGACCTCAACTGCCGCCGCACAGACCCGCACGTCTGTCGGTGTCCGCAGGCTGATGCCACCCAGGGCCGTGATGCCCGACATCCCCAGAACCACGTCCACACCCAGCGGGCGGTCTGGCACAACCAGCGCCGCGAGCATTACTCGCCTGCCCTGGTATTCCACCTTGACCGTGACCGACCCACTGCACCGTAACGTTCCCCCGTTCACGGTTCTCATTTCCACGGGCCGCGGCGTCCACCGCCGACAGCAACCTCGGTACACGAGCGTGTCAGTGCATCCGGAGTCCACCAACACGCGTCGCTCGCTGCCGTCCACATGCATCCGGGCGACCGGAAGGGCGCGATCTACTGCTCCAGAGACGGCGCTCGCGCTGACGCGTCCCCGGATGCGTTTGGGCAGGCCGCGGCGAGATGACCCTCCCTCCCGCATGTCCAGCAGCGTCGCGGTAGTCGTGGCCGCCGCGCTTCCTGACGAGACGGCGGGGGCGCGGGCCGCTGCCGCAGCCAGCACCTCGTGATGTTCCTCGCTGAGGATTTCCCGAGCCAAGCGGACGAGACTCGGCAGCTCCATCCGCTGGGCGCGCGTACCTGCCTTTAGCTGGCTCCGTACCGATGCCGGCAGTCCCGATATGAATTTAGCGTCCAGGATGGACTCGGGGAGCTTCTCGTCCGAGACCAGCGCTATGAGGCGGCGCAGGTCCGCCAAGTAGGCGTCCACGGACTCCCCGGGTCGCAGTTCTCGGTCCTGGAAGGCGGCGTACGCGGCGTGCCGGTTTAACGCGAACGCGTCGTATAACGCGTCGCGGACGGCCGCTATGGAGTCCTGCGCCTTGTCGGGTAGCTGCTCCCAGACGGCGAAAGCTGCCCCAGTCAGCCGCTCCGGGATGACGTCCACGAAGTTGACGCCGCGTCGTCGGCACAGTTTCTCTGCCCGCGTAAACCACTCGGCCACATTCACCGTCCCGCTAAACTCGGGTATGTGGCGCGTGTCGAAATTACGCGGGCCTGCCACACCCAGGGTCCCCAACGCCTCCGCGACGTTCACTGCTTCACTCGCGACCGGCGTCGCCTCCCGCAGTTCTCCCTCTTCATCCCCGTGCCCCGGCATAGTATCCGCAATTTATGGCCGAAATAGCTTGTAGTTGCCGATCCAAAAGTAAGTACCGAGCACGGGGAAGCACGTGTATTCGCAGTCGACGGACCGACACTACTGAGCGTGAGTCGCGCGCGCTGCCGACCCAGCCGCCCTCACCAACCGACCGCGCTGCAAAAACCGCTGACTGCGCCGGGTGCGACTTGACACCGGCGCCACCGGCCATCCATACCAGCATGGCTGCTCACTACAATTTGATATAGTAATAAGTCCATGAACATGGACAACATTACGTGCGGGGAAAAAACGATGCACATGTGCACAAATGTTGTCGGAGTTTGACGACTGATAAAGGTAAGATGCATTATGAAAACCTGGGCAAGTGAGATGTGAAATGAAAGCTGAGAACATTCTCATCGCGTTAAGCAATTCAAAACGGCATAGACAAATTCACAATTTGCTATCTTTTATCAAACTATAAGTAATTACAATTGTCGTTCAAGTTTTCCGTACCTCCAAGTTCGAATGAGGTTTTAAAAAAACGCACAACAGCGCACAACCAGAGACCACTCCCAATGAAATCAGCGATCCTTTGACTATATATTAGATCGGTCCACCAATACATAGCATTTGCAAAAAGTTTAAAAGTTGTTGCTCCTAAAGGCCGCCCCCGTTTCACTTGACGTGCTAACTATCTGAGCCGAATTTCAGGTCAATCGGATA
Organism: Ashinkailepas kermadecensis; assembly: GCA_034440615.1. Classification (NCBI taxonomy): domain Eukaryota; kingdom Metazoa; phylum Arthropoda; class Thecostraca; family Neolepadidae; genus Ashinkailepas; species Ashinkailepas kermadecensis. The sequence continues at coordinate 14,088 of JAOTOM010003555.1, forward strand.
ATATTTAGAGGTGGCTCCATTTTGACACTTTTGCTGTTCGTAGGTTAATGCAGGCAACCTAACGATCCCATCCAATCCGCATTAACAGCTAACACCTCTGTACACCTTTATATCAGTAGCCATGCGACTATATTGATATTTTTCAACCTTAGCAGATACCATAAGCGTTATAGCAACGAAGTCAGCTGAGTGTAGACACAATTGCAGCTGTTTGCGCGCGCAAGCGCCTCGGCGACTCGGCAGGGAAGAGGCGTTACAGAGTGCGCGCTTCAGCGTGGCGAGCGTGGCTAGGTTTGAGCGCGGATGGTGCTGGCTGGTTAGTTGTTGTGTGGTAAATCGACACTTTGTGAGAAGTGACATAATCGGAAGTTAGAACCTCGGACTAGGATTAGTAATTTGTAATTACAGGTTCAAAGAGGAAAAACATCGGAGTCAATCAATGTAGCGTTGATCTCCGGACCGAACTATCTACCGGGCAGTTATATTTCGGGTCCGTGAATTTTGTACTCAGCTTCGCCTTTTGCCAGTGTGTTTTTGTCATCAGGACAAACATGATCTTACCGGCTCGGTAGCGTACTTGGATAATACATACACTACCTGGAGTTCGGGTGGTCCGTGGTTCGATTCTGTCTGTTCGCAGAACTTTCCGTGTGCCGGCTCCCTACCAGGAGTTGAAACAAGGTAGTGATCGCTGTGCCGCGGGTGAACGCTGACCAAGCGGCGCCTGCGGCATTGGGGTCACGGACGTGATTCGCCTCCGAATCCGACTCGAATAGCCAAAATAATATAGAGCTGGTGGTCGTAAAGCCCCAATTAAAAAAACAAAAACAAACATGATCCTCTCCTACCCATGCCTAACCTAACCTAACCTACACCTTCTGATGCCGGCACATACGAGTGCTGACAGCGGCGCTGTGAGATGGCGAAGGCTGTTACAACACCTGTAACGCGAACCTCTCGCTCAGTCTGGCTTATCGGGAAACCAGAGGAAGAAATTCTGGGGGCTGGCTTGCCTACGAATGGGGCTGTCCTAAGAAATGTTCTGTTCCAACACCAAGAAAAGAACCTATCAATCAAGGAGAACGCTGAGCTCGCCACAGACGGTACCCTAGCCATCTGGAAGAGGGCGAGAGTTCCAACCTAGCGGAGAGACAACTGTGTGAGAAAGCTACAGAAGCTGTATAATCAGTACCATCTTGTCAGGAAGAACCGAGCGAGGAAAGCAGGTGGTAGCGAACTCAGGGCAATGCTGTTTAAGAATGACCTGGACGAGCTATTCGACATTTCGCACAAACACGCCGTTGCCTCGATGAAGACTGTAGAAGACAAACAATTTCTTCAGCTGCAGCAGCAGGATACCTCCAGCTCCAGCATGTCCGGGGTCGACAAGTGCTTGGCGCAGATGGATGATCGGAAGCGCGCCAGGAGTTAAAAGGAGGCTGCTCGAAAGGATAAGTGGGCGAGGAAGGATCAGCAAGCTCGTGTGGCAACTCCATCGACTTCCACTTTGACTCAGGACTCAGGAATTCCTTCACTTTCTGAATCGGATGACGACGCTGACGAAGACGAATGGCAGCACCCCGCAGGCAGGAAGAATGCGGCCGTAGGCTCACGCTCAGGAAAAGGGAATATTCTAACCAGAGAAGTGGTGGCCTCGCTTGACCGAGCGAACATTCCTGACCGTGGTGCCATGTTCGTGATGGGCACGGTGGCCCAGGCGCTCGGCCATGACCTGGACGATGTTGCGTTGTCCCGATGCACTATTCGACGAGCTCGAGTTTGCACACGGGAGGAGTCGGCGACAGCTGAGCAGAACGCGTTCTCCCCTGACGGTCCGCTTCTTCTCCACTGGGACGGAAAAATGCTACCAGACATCGCAGGCAATGGTCAGCAGGTTGACCGAGTCGCCATCCTGGTTACTGGCGGAAATACCGAGCAACTGCTAGCTGTTCCCAAGATCGAACGCGGCACAGGACAGCAGCAGTGCGATGCCTGTCTCCGTGCACTGGAGGACTGGCAGCTGAAGCCGATGATACAGGGGTTCGTGTTCGACACAGCATCGGCCAACACGGGGCTGCATTCAGGCGCCTGTACTCTCCTGGAAAAGGCACTGTGAAGAGAACTGGTATGGATCGGTTGTCGCCACCATGTATTTGAAGTCATGCTGTCAGCTGTGTTCAAAGTCTGCTTGGGTTCCGCCACCGCTCCTGAGATACAGATCTTCAAGAAGTTCCAGAAGAGCTGGGCCAACATTGACAAGAGCGACTTCCACCCTGCCGGCGACGAGGTGTTTGTTGGCATGCCGGCGGGCCTGCGAGAGGACATGCGGTCCTTCTACGAAGAGGCCATCAAGAGCAAGAGTGCACGCGCGGACTACAACGAGCTTCTCCAGCTGTGTCACCTTTTCCTTGGTGGATCCCACGACAGCAAAGCAGGTTTCCGCGCTCCAGGGGCCATGCACAACGCTCGGTAGATGGCCAAGGCTGTCTACGCGCTCAAGATGTTTCTGTTCATGGGGCAGACAGAGTTGACGGCAGATGAGGCCGCCGGCCTGACCGAGTTCTGCCGCTTCGTGGCTCTCGTGTACGCCCGCTACTGGCACGAAGCGGCGCTGCCGGAGAGGGCCCCGCTGAACGACCTCAACATGCTCCAGCTGCTCTACAAGTATCCGGTGCACAAGATACACCAGGCAGCTCTGACGGCCTTCCACCGCCACCTCTGGTCGTTCTCTGAGCACCTGGTGCCGCTGGCGCTGTTTGACGATCGGGTGGACGAACACACCAAGGCGGCGATGACGAGAAACCTCGCGCGACCACCGAGGCCGGCAGCTCCGAGGAGGATGGACGCGAAGCAGTTCGACCACCGGTCACCACTGCAGCACCATTTGACAAGCCGGTCCATGACGTTCTTCAACCTGGTCTCCACCAACGGCCAGGAAGATGACAAGCAGTTTCTCCACAAGCCACCCGCTGCCTGGCCGGAGAACACAACCTACACGTCAATGAAGGCTAAGGCCAAGACGATCCGCGTTGTGAACGACTGCGCAGAGCGCGGGGTGGCCCTCATACAGAAGCTCAACCCGGCACTAACGAAGGACGAGCAGCAGAAGAAATACCTGCTGCGTCTCGTCGCAGGCCACCGCAAGCAGTTTCCAGTTCCAAGCAAGAATGCTCTGAAAGCAGCTCGAAAGTAGGCGTGACAAACAGGGAGACGAGGCAAGCAAGAACGCGAGACAAAACGAGATAACGCTGCCAGACGAGACCGAGTGTGTGAGTGGGTACTTGTGCTTTGTGCCTTGGATAATTCGTATTGCACTTTATATCTAATAAAGTTTTGTATTCTTGTTATTTTTTGCTATTTATTGTTATTTTCCACGATTAAAGTACGAGCAGTAGGTATGGCGCCAATGTCTATCCCAAGTTAGGATAATGTTGGATTGGATTGGAGATGCAAAACGGCAAATGTGCGAAGCTTGTGACCAGCACAAAACCTAGCCCAAGCGATCGCTAAAATAGCCCAAGCTTACTTTGCCTTAACATATAAATAGGTAATATTAAGCATCGAACGTTCAGTGATACAAAAAAGGCGTCGCGTTGACGGGTAGGGTAGTACACAGCACGGCTATGGGAACAAACGTGCATTTCGGAGCCACCTCTAAAAATTGTTCAAATGGTCCAATTTTTGGCACGGGAACTTACCATGAGGTATGTAATAGGGGCACCCTTTAGGAACAAGACATTTGAAACTTTTTGCAGTTTGGACCTCTCTACTATATATGCCGCAAGTTTCAGCTGCACCTAGCTGCTCTAACACCGGTAGTGATCAATTGTATCGCGCAGGCCGCGGTGCGATGTGGTGGCCAGCCTGGGCGGCACGGGGAAGCCCGAGCCGGACGCCGCGAGCGCGCCTGCTGGCGGGGTGTTTTGACCGGGTAACTCGATCCAGCGGTTCCTATGCCAAAAAGCTCCCCTAACTGACGAGGCGACTGAGTCGAGATAGGGCACGTACAGCGTCTCCCATGGCAGGGAAGCTGTCCTTGCCTGTAGGAGTCGTCAGTGTGATTTGACTTTGCGTACAGTGAACATGGAGGTGAGCGTCAGCAGAGAGGAATTGGTGGACTTATTAAGCAGTGCAAAAGCGTTTGGGCGTGGCAACTATTATGCTCACGTGTTTAATTATAGTTTGCAGTTGATCATGGAGAAAATCCCTCAGGGATATCTCCCAAGTGAGTCGTCGATTGTGGACATGAGAAAAACGACCGACTTGATCGCCAAGAACTTAAAAGGAAAGTGGGTTAAGTGTATGCGAGCCCAGGACAAATTCAGAAGTCAGTTTGCGACTTATCTTTCGGGAGACGAGGTGTTCTCCGTGTCCCTGAAGCGTGGTGACCAAGTCGTGAGTGATGATGAAGCCAAGCGTGAGAAGCGTGTGAAAGAAAGGAAGAAGGAATTACAGCAGCAGTTCAGGGAGAGACTGGGTCTTCTGGATCAGCCACGTGCGGGTGGTTCGAGTACGTCTAACGACGGGAGCACGGCTCGACGTGCCTTCAGAGACCCAGCTGCATTCAGCGAGATCACTGGGATCGACGGGGGTCTCGTCGTCCGTTTCTCAGTGATTCTGGCTGCTCTGCAAAAATACGAGCCCGTGGATCCCGACCGGTACGACAGGTACGCAATGAACAATGCTCAGCTGATGGTCCAGCTGTACCCTTGATTATACATGCCCGCCTCAGTGCACAAGCTCCTGATCCACGGTGCCGCTGTGATACGATCTCTTCTTCTTCCGATCGGCATGTACAGTGAGGAGGTGCAGGAGAGCCGGAATAAGCATAACAGGGAGTACCGACTCAGACATGCCCGCAAGACGTCACGAACCGAAACCATCCAGGATCAACTTCACTATCCACTGATCACCAGCAATACAAAGACGACTCACATCAAATGCATTGAAAGACCACTGTTAGCCCCAAATGTCCGAGAGGCGGTCAATTCAGCTGACATCAGTCATCTGCTGGTATCATCTGAGTCAGCTGGGGACAGAGGGCCGGAACAACCAGTTTCGGAAGATGAAGAGATGAGTGGTGGGGAGGATGCCAATGAGATTGAAGTTCTGGAAGGACACGATATGTCAGTGGATGATAGAATGCTCCCCGAGTACTACGGGCTGTTGAATGAATATAAATATCGGAGTGTCTTCCATAGATAGCTAATAGCTAATGCTATTGTTCGTAACTATGGGTAAGTGATGTGATGTGTTTGGTTCTGGTCTTTTGTGTTCTATGTTTTTAAGTACGGCTACATAATTTTACCATGCGTTTAGAGGAAGTACCATACATTCGAGCATGTGCATTCTAACATTTGTACTGCTGCATAGGGGATTGGCCGGCTGTGACGTCACACGCGACATTATATGTACCGATTTTAATTGTGAGTCATATCTTAGTGATGTATGTTGGCATAATTTCAGCCACTTAGGACAAGGAGATCTTGGATCTATTCTGCGTAGCAATTATAAGGTCACATGTGCAGTGCAGAATGCTCGCATAGCAAACGCTCACTAATAATTATCTAATATATGAGCGCCCACTGACTTCGCTTATGACGTCATCATGATGTCACCATGCATGACCGGACGTCGATCTTTTAAGACAAGGTACACTACATACTCTTGTAGGTATGTGCCCAATTTGAGCTGTCTATCTTAATTGGTTTCCGATATATTTGGCGGAAGAAAAATGAGGGGAGCGGAATGCTCCCTTCCCTCTAGCTGGTATGACCTGTGACATTCCTGGGTTAGGCAATATTTAAGACAATAGATCTTCCCCATATGGTCCAAATTTGAAGCTCTTTCGATTAAGATCAAAATCGCCCCAGTAACTAGCATATTTTGTCTGCTATGACTTATGGCCTGTTTTTCCCTCGAGTTATCACAGTATGCATGCTTGCAGTTCGAATTTCCGCCGCTGAGTGCAGACGAAGCGCTAGCAGTAGCGTAGCCGCGCATGTCCCCCATCGCAGCGCAATACCGCGATGATGGGCCATATTCCGTCCGCTATTGCTATCATATTTATGGACGCCATATCGTGATTGTCTTTTGCAAAGGCCGCTGCTGGTTGCCATGACTACACGGCTACATTGTGGCACAATTACAACGGCGTGGATCGCCCGGTGCTGGTCTCGATAATATCACACGTGAGGACTGTTATCAAAGCCCAAGTTGACGAAATAAACTGGATTTTCTGATTCCTTGTCGAATTCAAGCATCATCAGCATTAAGTTGGTTTCTCCGAGGTGATATATGTATCGTGAACATATAAACTATGCGCTAAGGGAACTAAAAATGCTCTCATATCGCAATGCGGACATCGCTCCAACCCCACTCGGTTTTCAGATGCCAGAGCATGGCACTTTTTAGCATATCAACTGGGTAGGAATTTCCAGGCCAGCTCCTTGGTTTTCCCACCCAGTCAGTGTCCGTTTTGCACCCCGCCTCCACATTTCCCCATTAGTATGGACAAAGGTGTGTGTGTTACCCTGTGATTATTCGCTACCCAATGCCCTGCACCCAGTGGCGTAGCCAAGATTTGATCCATGGAGGAACATCTGAATGAGCCCTCTACCTACGGAGCCCCCCCCCCCCCCCATTTTTCCATAACTCCTCGCGGATTTCGGTAACTGGCGGCTTCCCCCCTCGCTCCGCCTTGGGTACGCCACTGCCTGCACCAGAGCAAAAGCGCACGTACCGAATGTTCAGAATGTCCTCACCACACCGCTCGGCACGTGGTGACGGCCGTCTCCCGCATCTCTGGCGTGTCGGTCGGGAGCCACAGTCGGCACGAGGCTAGCCTACGACTGGCTCGCCTTGAGCACCTCTCGGCGGGCTGCCGCCAGCTGGGAACGCCGCCGTGCTCCGGGTGTGGGTCTGCTCGGAGACACGTGCGTGAGGCATCCCGTGGCGCGGCGGCGGCTTATCTCCACACGAACGTTGGCCGACGGTGTGCAGACGAGTGATCCGCACCGGCGACAATTAGCCCGCCATCTTGGCAGTGGGGAGGGGACCATATTGGCGGTGGAGAGGTGAGGAGGGGCGAGCTGGCCATCTTGGCGGTGGGGTGTGGAGGAGGGACATGCTGGCCGTCTGGGCGGTGGGAGGTGGGGAGAGGGCCATCTTGGCATTGGGGAGGGGACCATATTGGCGATGGAGAGGTGGAGTGGTGGGGTGGGCGCCATCTTGGGAGTGGGGAAAGGACCATATTGGCGGTGGAGAGGTGAGGAGGGGCAAGCTGGCCGTCTTGGCGGTGGGATGTGGAGGAGGGACATGCTGGCCGTCTTGGCGGTGGGGAGGGGACCATATTGGCGGTGGAGAGGTGGAGTGGTGGGGTGGGCGCCATCTTGGGAGTGGGGAGGGGACCATATTGGCGGTGGAGAGGTGAGGAGAGGCAAGCTGGCCATCTTGGCGGTGGGAGGTGGGGGGAGGGCCATCTTGGCAGTGGGGAGGTGGGGAGGGCCAAGCTGGCCATCTTGGCGGTGGGAGGTGGGGAGAGGGCCATCTTGGCAGTGGGGAGGTGGGGAGGGCCAAGCTGGCCATCTTGGCAGTGGGGAGGTGTGGAGGGCCAAGGTGGCCATCTCAGCGGTGGGATGTGGAGGAGGGACATGCTGGCCGTCTTGGCGGTGGGGACGTTGAGAGGGGGGGGGGGCACGCTGTCCTAGGGACGCTAAGTGGCAATCGAGGGGGAAGGGGCCGGCCTAGGGCTTAGCCGACCATCTTGGCGGTGTGAAGGGGGGGGGGGGGGAGAGAAGGCTGTCCGTGGGGTGCAGCTAAATAGCGGTGGGCGACTCCTAAAACGACTGACGTCTGACTGGAGGATGACGAGCGAGAGTGAAGAATAACATTTTCTACACTCATCTTCTACATCTTAGAATAACACGCGATGCTATTTGACGATATCGATACGCAATTTGGTACATCTCAACTGAATTATCCGACTAATGTATCCGACAGATGATGGGCCGCCAGATACATTCCATTTGTTGGCAATGCCGTATTTGAGCTGGCCGCAGTTCTAGGGCCTCTGGCTGATCTGAATGAAAGCATACGAAGCTGCAGCGGTTTGGCTTGTCATCCGGGTGGTTAGTTGCGGCGTGCAGTACAAGCATTGTTCCATCCACAGCACACAAATATCAGTTAAGCCGTACTTGGTTTACGATATGATAAAACATGAGTTATTTCATTATTATATTTAAACCACTCCCCTACGGCTCGTGGTTGAAATAAAGTATTACAATCACGATTGGTTTATACAGCTCCTCGGGTTTAATACAGCTTGATAACAGCTCCTCACATGCAGCTTGAATGTTTGTTTTCGACTCATTGCGAGACATACCGCAGGAATTATAGGGACAATAAACGCCATCTGGGATGATACTTTCTTCAACACTTTCTGGAAAATTTTGGGTCTCCTACCGTCCCCGTCGTCAGATGTAAGGCATTGATTCTTTTTTTTTGTTGTTTTCTCTGATCTGTTCCGCTCGGAACGGCATCAGTGGGACCAGAATACTTACCCCCCCCCTCCCCACACCACCACCACAACACCAGAATACTCCCCCTGTCCCCACTACCACCACACCAGAATACTTACCCCCCACCCTCCACCCACCACCACCACAACTCGGACTCAAGTGACGGTTCCTCTAACTGGCGGCGGTTGCTCCATCATAAATTGTGTGAATGCAGGAGACGTTTTCCACTAGGTAACTCGGGTTCCACTACAAATTGTTGTGTTTCATGCAATAATGTCAACATTTTCCACAGACTGCAAACTTTCCCTCCCTGCCCTGTTGTCTGCTTCCTCCGACAATTCAGGTAATCAAATGCCAGTGTTTTAGATTGATGACTGCAGTGATACGCAAGTGTTTCTTCTCGCATTTGAGTCCTTCGTTCCCGTCCAGTCATACAGGAGCCGACTGTCGTCATTTGGTTTTCGTTTAACATCTCACTTTCAGGTACCTGTATTTCAGCATGAAGGCGAATACAGAGGCTCACGAAGGCGGTACCGAGAATCTTCTCTGTACGAGACAAGCTCGACACAACGCCATCGGACGCATAGCAGAGCAGAGAAAGCCGAATGAAGACCATACTCCGAGCGCCGAGGCACACTGGTAGCGGCCGAGCCATAGCCACCGCTTCTCTAGCCGGCGTAGCCGTTTACGCCATAGAGGTAGTTGTAGCCGCCATAGCCGGGGTAGCCGTACCTGCCATAGGGGGAGCCGTAGATTCCGCTATAGCTATTGGACCAATGTGATCGACGGTAGCGTCCGTGATGTCCGTGACGTCTGTAGCCGCCGTGGTGGCCTCCTCTGTACCCGTAGCCGCGGTGGCCGTAGTGGCGCCTGTGGCCGTACTTGTAGCGGCTTCCATAACTGCAATGGACGGCCACCACTGCCACCATGGCAACGAGCAGAAACAGCTGAAAATAACAAACCACGGAAGAAACATGAACGACAGAAAGATTATCTTTTTTATCATCGACACTAAACTTTTTAGCAGTTACAATTGCAGCTACAGTACTTCAGTGTCCTAATCGTAGCACACATGCAAAGCATGCTCAGACAAGGCAAATGTCCGTATGGTCCATTCGATGCATCACCAAGTCCGGTCAGTGTAACCAAACCTCCATACCGTCCGGCTGCGGGCGAAAAACACTGCGCGACAATTGAAAGTCAAACCCAAGACGTTTCCGACCCAATGCATTGTGCACTGTACACTGTACACTGTACACTCACCACCAGCCTGGCGTTCTGTGGAAGCTGCGGCGTCGATTTCGGCGAAGCTGTGGTGTTGTGCCCGAGCGGCGATCGTGAAAAGTTGCCGGCCAGCCGTGACCCGATCTCTGAAGCACTGTGTCTGTGCCCGGCCGGGACTGGGCGTGGCCTTTTTTATATGGCGCGCCAGCGCCTGACCCAGCCGTGCTGGGCGTGGCCCACATTGCACCCATTGCGAATGCATGGGCGTCTCGTCGTGATGCCGCTCACGGCTTACTTGTTGAGCCAGCGCCGCGACGGCGGGCTGTGCGGGGCTGTTATGAAGCATGAAACGTGTGACTCTTCCACACCGTAGTTCTGCACCCTCGCCATTGAAGGTGCTTGGTGGGAAGACGGTTTGTTGGTGACACGAATCTGACTGTACCATTTCGCACTGGTGGAAGGCAGGCTTGCCCAATAAACTCAGGAGTTCGATATGCTGGGAATGTGCCCGAGCTGACCCTCGCTGAAAGCGTAACGTTGTCTGAAGGTAAATTGCGCGAATGGTTGTCCAGCGTACGTTCGTCACAATGGCAGTCGGCCGCGTGGTGGACATCGTGGAAATCTTTTCTTCACTATCCAACATGCTTGAAAAGAGTAAAATCTGCATGCGAACACATTGCCTTTCCGGGAGGGTTTTGAGTTGTGGGAACCTGACCTATCTTACTGGCTACCTTTCCCGTCTTCGGGACCTCCCTTGTGTCCGGTGGGCCTGCTAGCACGATGGGTGTGTAGTTGGGAATTTGGGAGCGTCAGCTGCTTCGGCTATATTGCGCCCATCACTAATATGCTAGAAGTACTTCAGAAGATAAAGCGAACTATGTACAAAGACAATGACAAGTAATGCGAATCCACTACAGCAGTAATCAATACAATCGAAAGCGGTCAGTTGTGTTTTAAACAAAAGCATTGAAGAAAAAGTCAACAGTGCTACACCGACGGGAAGGGGGAAGCTAACTTAGCCTATGCCCACCCTATGGACATACACCGCGTGCACCTTGAGGAAGTTGAGGAAGCTTAGAACGTGTGATATATCCACGTCTGGGTCCTCATCCAATATATCGCAATACCAGATTTATTAAATATATCTGGTACCGGGGTGATAAAGTTTTAACGGCGTTGGGTGCGCATCATCGAGCTGGAAGCGCATACAGCTAGAGGATTGTATTCACCGACAAAACCTGACTACCTTAGATGCACCCGGACATCACCCGCATTTTTCACCTTGGGGCTCTGGGTCTACATTGCACAAGTCTATTTGGTGCCCAAACATCGCTGATAGAATCGTATGGAACGTTGACAATCTGCAGAGGAGTAGTGAGCACTTTGCAATATGGTTCACTATCAATACTCCCCATCAGGGAGCGCGCATCCCCCAATGGAACACACATTGGGGTGAGCACAATGGAACACACTATATGTATCGTGAACATATAAACTATGCGCTAAGGCAACTAAAAATGCTCTCATATCGCAATGCGGACATCGCTCCAACCCCATTCGGTTTTCAGATGCCAGAGCATGGCACTTTTTAGCATATCAACTGGGTAGGAATTTCCAGGCCAGCTCCTTGGTTTTCCCACCCAGTCAGTGTCCGTTTTGCACCCCGCCTCCACATTTCCCCATTAGTACGGACAAAGTGTGTTTGTTACCCTGTGATTATTCGCTACCCAATGCCCTGCACCCAGTGGCGTAGCCAAGATTTGATCCATGGAGGAACATCTGAATGAGCCCTCTACCTACGGAGCCCTCCCCCCCCCCCCATTTTTCCATAACTCCTCGCGGATTTCGGTAACTGGCGGCTTCCCCCTTCGTTCCGCCATGGCTACGCCACTGCCTGCACCAGATCAAAAGCGCACGTACCGAATGTTCAGAATGTCCTCACCACACCGCTCGGCACGTCGTGACGGCCGTCTCCCGCACCCTGGCGTGTCGGTCGGGAGCCACAGTCGGCACGAGGCTAGCCTACGACTGGTTCGCCTTGAGCACCTCTCGGCGGGCTGCCGCCAGCTGGGAACGCCGCCGTGCTCCGGGTGTGGGTCTGCTCAGAGACACGTGCGTGAGGCATCCCATGGCGCGGCGACGGCTTATCTCCACCCATGGCTTCACACGAACGTTGGCCGACGGTGTGCGGACGAGTGATCGGCACCGACGATAATTGGCCCGCCATCTTGGCAGTGGGGAGGGGACCATATTGGCGGTGGAGAGGTGAGGAGGGGCAAGCTGGCCATCTTGGCGGTGGGGTGTGGAGGAGGGACATGCTGGCCGTCCTGGCGGTGGGGACGTGGGGGGGGGGGCACGCTGTCCTAGGGACGCTAAGTGGAAATCGAGGGAGAGGGGCCGGCCTAAGGAGTAGCTTATCCGACCATCATGGCGGTGGTGGGGGGGGGGGGGCTGTCTGTGGGTGCAGCTAAATAGAGATGGGTAGGTGAAATGCAATTAAATACGTCATGCAATTGAAACGCCTGACTGGAGGATGACGAGCGAGAGTGAAGAATAACATTTTCTGCACTCATCTTATACATCTTAGAATAACACGCGATGCTATTTGACGATATCGATATGCAATTTTGAGCATATCAACTGAATTATCCGACTAATGTATCCCACAGATGATGGGACGCCAGATACATGCCATTTGTTGGCAATGCCGTCTTTGAGCTAATCGCAGTTCTCGGGCCTCTGGCTGATCTGAATGAAGGCATACGAAGCTGCAGCGGTTTGGCTTGTCATCCGGGTGGTTAGTTGCGGCGTGCAGTACAAGTATTCTTCCATCCCCAGTACACAAATATCAGTTAAGCCGTACTTGGTTTACGATAGGATAACACATGAGTTATTTCATTATTATATTTATACCACTCGCCTACGGCTCGTGGTTGAAATAAAGTGTTACAATTGCGATTGGTTTAATACAGCTCCTCGGGTTGAATACAGCTTGGTAACAGCTCCTCACATGCAGCTTCAATGTTTGTTTTCGACTCATTGCGAGACATACTGCAGGAATTATAGGGACAATAAACGCCATCTGGGATGATACTTTCTTCAGCACTTTCTGGAAAATGTTGGGTTACCTACCGTCCCCGTCGTTAAATGTAAGGCATTTAATCTTTTTTCTAGTGTTTTCAATGATCTGTTCCGATCGGAACGGCATCAGTGGGACCAGAATACTTACCCCCTCCCCCAACCACCACCACAACACCAGAATACTCCCCCTGTCCCCACTACCACCACACCAGAATACTTACCCCCCACCCCCCACCCACCACCACCACAACTCGGACTCAAGTGACGGTTCCTCTAACTGGCGGCGGTTGCTCCATCATAAATTGTGTGAATGCAGGAGACGTTTTCCACTAGGTAACTCGGATTCCACTACAAATTGTTGTGTTTCATGCAATAATGTCAACATTTTCCCCAGACTTGCAAGCTTTCCCTCCCTACCCTGTTGTCTGTTTCCTCCGACAATTCAGCCAATCAAATGCCAGTTTTTTAGATTGATGACTACAGTGATACGCAAGTGTTTCTTGTCGCATTTGAGTCATTCGTTCCCGTCCAGTCATACAGGAGCCGACTGTCGTCATCTGGTTTTCGTTTAACATCTCACTTTCAGGGACCTGTATTTCAGCATGAAGACGAATACAGAGGCTCACGAATGCGGTACCGAGAATCTTCTCTGTGCGAGACAAGCTGGACACAACGCCATCGGACGCATAGCAGAGCAGAGAAAGCCGAATGAAGACCATACTCCGAGCGCCGAGGCACACTGGTAGCGGCCGAGCCATAGCCACCGCTTCTCTAGCCGGCGTAGCCGTTTACGCCATAGAGGTAGTTGAAGCCGCCATAGCCGGGGTAGCCGTACCTGCCATAGGGGGAGCCGTAGATTCCGCTATAGCTATTGGACCAGGGTGATCGACGGTAGCGTCCGTGATGTCCGTGACGTCTGTAGCCGCCGTGGTGGCCTCCTCTGTACCCGTAGCCGCGGTGGCCGTAGTTGTAGCGGCTTCGATAGCTGCAATGGACGGCCACCACTGCCACCATGGCAACGAGCAGAAACAGCTGAAAATAACAAACCACGGAAGAAACATGAACGACAGAAAGATTATCTTTTTTATCATCGACACTAAACTTTTTAGCAGTTACAATTGCAGCTACAGTACTTCAGTGTCCTAATCGTAGCACACATACAAAGCATGCTCAGACAAGGCAAATGTCCGTATGGTCCATTCGATGCATCACCAAGTCCGGTCAGTGTAACCAAACCTCCATACCGTCCGGCTGCGGGCGAAAAACACTGCGCGACAATTGAACGTCGAACCCAAGACGTTTCCGACCCAATGCATTGTGCACTGTACACCTGTACACTATACACTATACACTCACCAACAGCCTGGCGTTCATGGTGAGAAGCTGCGGCTACGACTTCGGAAGCTGAAGTTGTGGTGCTGACTGCCCGCCACGGCGCGTTTATATGGCGCGCCAGCAGCGCCGTGACCCGAGCCGTGACTGGGGCGTGGCCCACATTTTGCACACATCAGTGCGATTTTGCAGGATGTGGGCGTGCCTGCCGTGATGCCGCTCACGGCTTACTTGTTAGCCAGCGCCGCGACGGCGGGCTGTGGTTATGAAGCATGAGTGTGACTCTTCCACACCGTAGTTCTGCACCCTCGCCATTGAAGGCGTGACTTGGTGGGAAGACAGGCTTGGGAGTTCGATATGCTTGGACTGTGACACGAATCTGTACTATCCATTTCGCCATGAGAGAAGGTGCCCCAGCATAATACGTTGGACTTAAAAATTTGACATTTGCCGGTCACGTGATTAGGTTATGGCAAGTGGGCGGCAGCCGGTTTGCCCCGAGGCGGGTATCCGTTCGTCACAATGGCAGTGGGCCGCGAGGTGGACATCGTGGAAATCGTTTCTTCACTATCCAACATGCTTGAAAAGAGTAAAATCTGCATGCGAACACATTGCCTTTCCGGGAGGGTTTTGAGTTGTAGGAACCTGACCTATCTTACTGGCTACCTCTCCCGCCTTCGGGACCTCCCTTGTGTCCGGTGGGCCTGCTAGCACGATGGATGTGTAGTTGGGAATTTGGGAGCGTTAGCTGCTTCGGCTATATTGCGCCCATCACTAATATGCTAGAAGTACTTCAGAAGATAACGCGAACTATGTACAAAGACAATGACAAGTAATGCGAATCCACTACAGCAGTAATCAATACAATCGGAAGCGGTCAGTTGTGTTTTAAACAAAAACATTGATGAAAAAGTCAACAGTGCTACACCGGCGGGAAGGGGGAAGCTAACTTAGCCTATGCCCACCCTATGGACATACACCGCGTGCACCTTGAGGAAGTTGAGGAAGCTTAGAACGTGTGATATATCCACGTCTGGGTCCTCATCCAATATATCGTAATACCAGATTTATTAAATATATCTGGTACCGGGGTGAAAAAGTTTTCACGGCGTTGGGTGCGCATCATCGAGCTGGAAGCGTATACAGCTAGAGGATTGTATTCATCCACAAAACCTGATTACCTTAGATGCATGGACATCACCCGCATTTTTCACCTTGGGGCTCTGGGTCTGCATTGCACAAGTCTATTTGGTGCCCAAACATCGCTGATAAAATCGCATGGAACGTTGAAAATCTGCAGAGGGGTAGTGAGCACTTTGCAATATGGTTCACTATCAATACTCCCCATCAGGGAGCGCGCATCCCCCAATGGAACACACAGATGGCAGATTGGCCTGGTGCTACACATTCTTGTCTTCCTGACTGCACCACGCTCGACGGAGACGCCAACATTCTGACACATCAGACATCACATCAGCCTGAAGTTCATCAGTCAAAACTTGTAGTCCGCTAACTTCCATAAACCATCGGCGTATCCTAGTCCCGTGGTGGGCGAATGCGTGCAAGACTGCTATCAAGGAACGGAAAAGGCATTCAGATGTGTCGACAAATCATGTACAACAGCAAACCGCCTGAATTATAAGCACGCCAAGGCGAAGGCAACGCCAATTGTCACACAGGCGAAACGCTCCTCGTGGTCAAAGACATGAACAGCATAGATATATTCTCTCCTGTCGGCAGGTGTAGCGGCGCACCCGGTGACTCAATGGTCGGAGCCCGGCTGCGCCGACGCCTGTCTCGGGATCCGTCGCACAGCTTGTAGACCCACTAAAAGTCGCCGACGTTTGTGGGACCGATTTGGAGAAGCGCTGGTGTGAAGGATGCCAACTGCCCAGATTTATACGCCACAAGGCGCGGGAAGCGCGCAAGCCGGTTTCTCTTTTCACTTCATCTGATCTATCTTACAACGATACTTTTACTGACACGGAACTTCGGCAAGCTTTGCCAAAAGGTAAAGGGAGGCACTGCACCTGGTCCGGATCCTATGTACAATGATATGTTGAATGACTTACACCACCGTTCACTATGTAATTTGTTTAACTCTTAGTATGATATGGACTATCGGTAATTACCCTGATAGATGGCGCGAGGCGATTGTAATTCAAATTTTCAAGATGACAAAGCCTGTACGGATCCGCTACCTTCTAGTTGCCCATGTATTTGCCATTTGGACAACAGAAAATGCGTCTTAAAAGCTGAGAGAACCATTCAAACAGCTCTAAACCAAATCGCAAAGTGGTGCAAAACATGACGTTTCATCCCGTCCGCAGAAAAATCGGCCACAGTCGCATATGTAGTCGTCTCCGCTCAACACCCACACCACGACTTAAAATCGATGGCAAAGCCATCGAACAGGTCACAATTTTCAAGTTCTCCTGAGTAAATTTGGAAGAAAACGTATTTTCAACACACACACACACACACACACACACACCACTTCCATCTCGAAGAGATGCGCGAAGAGCGTCAACATACTCAGTGCACTTGCAGGCGCAGACTGGGGCGCAGACGGGAAAACACTGTTGCGACTCTACAAATCAAACATACGACCCATCCTAGAATACGACAGCATCGGCCTTGCCACCATTTCAGATAACCAGAGCAAAAAGTTAGAAACCATTTAAAACAACTGCTTCAGAGTAGCTACAAGAGCCCACAGCGCCACACCGATAGCTAGTCTTCCGATGGACATGCCTCCACTCCTGGCGCAAACAGCTGTGGCGCTACCACATTAAAATCAAACACGTTAAAAATAATCCGGCACAGCGCTGCTTTACAATACGACAATACGACTTAATAATACGACAAGAGCCATTTGGGCGCAAACTTCCACCATATGACATTCAACTTGCCACGAATCTCTCAGATTTTAACCTCACAATGCCAACTACTGCAGCTCGACCGCACACTAGGCCATTCTGGACTCTCAGTGAACCAAAGGTCGAGTACTTGCTCTAGGAAAAGAAATCCACTCTCACATCGGCGGAAAAACTTGGCGCCTTCCACAAATTCGCCGATGACAACAATCACAAAACACTAGTATTCACGGATGGGTCGAAACACGGGACAAAGGTAGCCATCGGCATCACTGGACCAGGCCTTCGACTTTCCAAGCGACTACCGAAGGACTTCTCCATCTAGTCCGCTGAACCAAAGGCCTTTCCAGCCGTTATCTGCATTCTGATGAGGCGTAAAGCTAGAAACGTATTATTTTGCTCAGACTCCAAATCCGTCCTTCAGTCAATTAGCAACACCTACGACTGTCCACAGCACGTCATTGATAGAATCCAACAAATCGTGGCCCATAACGTAAACATAAACTTATCCTTCCTCTGGATTCCGGGCCACGCCAACATGCCAGGTAACGAAGAAGCAGACCGGCTCGCAAAGCAAGCCTTAGCATCGAACACTTACCCAAGCGTGGAATATTCGGTAGACGATTGCAAATCACTCCTACAACGCCACATTCGCCAACACCAACAGAACACATGGACACAACACAACTCAACACAACACAAATAAAACCACACCCACGCAATCAAACCAACGATAGGCACATGAAGCACCTGAAATCAATCTCACCGACAAAAGGAAGTCATCCTCACTAGACTTAGAACTAGTTGCACCAGGCTAACACAGCCCCAACTAGAGGATGGCCAATATACAACACCTCCCTGCAACACCTCAACACCACATTAAGTATAGGCCACATCCTGCTATACTGTAGCAGCTTTCACGCTCAAAGACAACTACTTATGGCCTTCTGCCAAAAATATGGCAGCACCATGTCGCTTCTATCGCTTCGGTGTGACAAGCACACATAACTTCTTCAATTGCTGTTTGAATATCTTTCCGCCACAAAACTAGCAGGAGCACCGCAAACACCACACCACCAACACTCCCTTCAACACGCAATGTCTGCTCGCGATAAACTAATAGGAAGCACACAAATAATGGTCATCCCCAAATGGCATCGTACGTGCATGAGCCGATATAATTTCCTATAAGAAATAAATGGATACCTAGCAGTGCCGCCTAATGTAGATGATCCGACTTGCTTTTGAAAAAAAAACAACGTAAGACAACTGCACAAAGGTACAGCGGACGTAGATGAGCCAAATTGCCAAACACCGTACTAATCCCACTGACAACCCTGCATGGCATGCTTAGACTAACCCTCCAAAACAAATAACACACGGCGGCCGGCGTGATAGGTGGTGTGGACAATTACCTCCTTGTCCGCACGGTAAAGTTGCCTCGGTGCTCGTCGACAAGAGTAGGCTAATGCCGGCACCTGGCAAGATCAACTTTCTCGCCACTCTCAAAATCCCCACCCCAGCTACAAATTATTTCGTGGAGGAGCAAAGTAAAACTAAAACCATTTATCCACCCGGGAGACGTCCTCCACCCAGCCACCGCATTCCGCACCAAAAGCATCACACACACTCTAACGTAACTTCACTTAATGTGAATATACACTTGCCTTAGCGTTGCTAACAAAACACACTCGCTTTAAAAGCGGCGCAAATGACCTTCATGGTTCGGCACGTTTCTTAGTATTACTCCCCCCCCCTCCCCCACACGCCGTACGGATCTGCTGGGCTACCGGCCAATTGCTCTTGCATCCGGTCTTTCGAAGCTATTGAAGAAACGATAAACACCAGACTTATTTGGTATGCTGAAACAAATTCAATTCTTGCCAAAGTCCGGTGCGGTTTCCGACGCAGCAGAATCATGCGTGATCATCGCATGGCATTGGACACTACTGTATGCAGTATTTTGCAATATTAGTCACTTCCTGCTCTGCCTCGATAATCTTGATAGGTGGAGCTTCACAAACGGTGCACGATTTCCTACCACCAAAACAAAATGCATACATTTCTGTCACAGACAACACTCACGCAGAGACATTATCATTTGTTCATGTACCGACGCGTAATTTCAATTTGCTCGGAAGCAATGCTTCTTGGAGTGTTACTCGACAAACGTCGAACATACTCACCACATATCAAGAATCTTAAAGACAGATGCTTCAAGCGCATGACAATATTTATGTGGCTTGTCGCATGAATTATGCCAGTGATAGGGCAGCATTATTTCGCTTATCCGGTGCTCTCGTTCGCTCCATTCTTGCCTACTCGGTTATTGCACTCTCCTCCGTAAAGGAGACCCCGGATACCGTTCACCATGCTTGTGTTCGTGTTTCCAAAGGGGCTTTTCGCACTTACCGTAGAGCATGCCTTTCAGTCAAACCAGATCAACCCGCACTAAATAACCGACGAAAAAATTAATAAAAAGATACCCCCCCCTTTTATAAAATAAACAACCCCCCAAAAAACCAAACCACCTTTTATTTACAACCAGGCAAAAAAAACTTTTTTTTTCTTCTCCACCAAAAAAAAAAAAGTACGTACGTGCCTCTCAGTCGGGTGATAGATGGTGCGTCCATCTGTCTCCGCGACAGACCCACCAGCCATCGCACGGCACCCCATACATTTTGATAGCCACTGGTGCGCTTCCGCGACAGACCGACCAATCCACTTCACCCCAGTTTACATTTCCTGATAGATGGTGCGTCATCTGTCTCCGGGACAGACCGACCAATGCACTTCACCCCATACATTTTGATTGAGACCAACATTTGCTCACATGATAGTTTTTGGCTCTGTATAGAATTTTCAGCCCGATTCGGCCAACGCTTTTTGAGCTATAGCCTCCGGCATTATTTTGATGTTAAATAACATGGGTTGGTTTGACAATGGATACCTCGTGAATAATATGCGGAAGGGATGGCAAATTATATACATATTTCAGAAGAAAAAGGATTAACTGAAACATTCCCGAAATAAAATATCACTATTTCCTACATTTTAACTTGTGGTCTCATGACGTCGTGACCTCCCGTGGCCCATCGAAATTAACAAGTTTGACGGCGGAAATAAAAGTGGGCATGATTTCGCTGACCAAACAAAAAAAAAGTGCGTTCTTCTTATAAATATCAGATAGGGCCGCTTTCATGACTTTTTTCGTTTTTGCATTTTCCGGGTAGCACGGATTTCGTGAAAGCATTCTTCCATTGGAAAGCTTCATGAAGTAGAACATAGATACATATGATTGGAAAACGTTTGTTAAAAAAACATTCATACCTTTTTAATGTAGATCTTATAGTCATCTGGCGCGGTAGGTAGGTACCTAAAGCAAACATGAAGATCACTTTGTGTCAGCGATCAAGTGTTAGACAGGTTAATCATTTGGTGCTGAAGAAAAAGCATTGCGTCTCTGTGACTGTTGATGCTACGTGTTGAAGGCAAATAAAAGCCGAGGTGTTTATCTCGCGTATGTCTTCCCTCCCATCCCATCCGTACTTCATCATTTTTCTTCTCAAAGATGCATAATATGTCACAGTTTCTCTTCATTATCGATGAGATATCTATCGCCAAAGCTACCCTTGTTGTGTGACCACAAAATAGTGCCGTCGGCTGTAACTCTGAAATCGTTAGTCGGAACGGGCTAAGACTTGTTCAGGCATGTTCAGAGCACAAGAATACCCTTTACGCAAATTTTGGTCCAAATACAAATTTACTGGGTGTAAAATGTGAACATATTTGGTCGATCTGTCGTGGAACGCACCAGATGCGCAGCTACCGCTTCAGCAAGTGGTGCATGCTGAAGCGGCCACAGTCGAGCCGTGTCGGGTGCCGCCTGTGGATGTCCAAATTTCACCAATGACTCAAAGGAAATTCCGAACCACCCCTGCTGACCACTTGTTTGTCCAGATATGCGCGGTATTTCCAAGTACTCCGATTGTTCCGTCTTCTCCGCCGTCTGGTCAAACACGCAGTCCGATGCAGGCGGCGCGTTTGTGAGTGGCGTGATGAAGACAATGTGATGTGAGTGGCGTGATGAAGACAATGTGATGTGAGTGGCGTGATGAAGACAATGTGATGTGAGTGGCGTGATGAAGACAATGTGATGTGAGTGGCGTGATGAAGACAATGTGATGTGAGTGGCGTGATGAAGACAATGTGATGTGAGTGGCGTGATGAAGACAATGTGATGTGAGTGGCGTGATGAAGACAATGTGATGTGAGTGGCGTGATGAAGACACTGTGATGTGAGTGGCGTGATGAAGACAATGTGATGTGAGTGGCGTGATGAAGACAATGTGATGTGAGTGGCGTGATGAAGACAATGTGATGTGAGTGGCGTGATGAAGACACTGTGATGTGAGTGGCGTGATGAAGACAATGTGATGTGAGTGGCGTGATGAAGACAATGTGATGTGAGTGGCGTGATGAAGACAATGTGATGTGAGTGGCGTGATGAAGACAATGTGATGTGAGTGGCGTGATGAAGACAATGTGATGTGAGTGGCGTGATGAAGACAATGTGATGTGAGTGGCGTGATGAAGACAATGTGATGTGAGTGGCGTGATGAAGACAATGTGATGTGAGTGGCGTGATGAAGACACTGTGATGTGAGTGGCGTGATGAAGACAATGTGATGTGAGTGGCGTGATGAAGACAATGTGATGTGAGTGGCGTGATGAAGACAATGTGATGTGAGTGGCGTGATGAAGACAATGTGATGTGAGTGGCGTGATGAAGACAATGTGATGTGAGTGGCGTGATGAAGACAATGTGATGTGAGTGGCGTGATGAAGACAATGTGATGTGAGTGGCGTGATGAAGACAATGTGATGTGAGTGGCGTGATGAAGACAATGTGATGTGAGTGGCGTGATGAAGACAATGTGATGTGAGTGGCGTGATGAAGACAATGTGATGTGAGTGGCGTGATGAAGACAATGTGATGTGAGTGGCGTGATGAAGACAATGTGATGTGAGTGGCGTGATGAAGACAATGTGATGTGAGTGGCGTGATGAAGACAATGTGATGAGTGGCGTGATGAAGACAATGTGATGTGAGTGGCGTGATGAAGACACTGTGATGTGAGTGGCGTGATGAAGACAATGTGATGTGAGTGGCGTGATGAAGACAATGTGATGTGAGTGGCGTGATGAAGACAATGTGATGTGAGTGGCGTGATGAAGACAATGTGATGTGAGTGGCGTGATGAAGACACTGTGATGTGAGTGGCGTGATGAAGACAATGTGATGTGAGTGGCGTGATGAAGACAATGTGATGTGAGTGGCGTGATGAAGACAATGTGATGTGAGTGGCGTGATGAAGACAATGTGATGTGAGTGGCGTGATGAAGACACTGTGATGTGAGTGGCGTGATGAAGACAATGTGATGTGAGTGGCGTGATGAAGACAATGTGATGTGAGTGGCGTGATGAAGACAATGTGATGTGAGTGGCGTGATGAAGACAATGTGATGTGAGTGGCGTGATGAAGACAATGTGATGTGAGTGGCGTGATGAAGACAATGTGATGTGAGTGGCGTGATGAAGACAATGTGATGTGAGTGGCGTGATGAAGACAATGTGATGTGAGTGGCGTGATGAAGACAATGTGATGTGAGTGGCGTGATGAAGACAATGTGATGTGAGTGGCGTATGAAGTGATGTGAGTGGCGTGATGAAGACAATGTGATGTGAGTGGCGTGATGAAGACAATGTGATGTGAGTGGCGTGATGAAGACAATGTGATGTGAGTGGCGTGATGAAGACAATGTGATGTGAGTGGCGTGATGAAGACAATGTGATGTGAGTGGCGTGATGAAGACACTGTGATGTGAGTGGCGTGATGAAGACAATGTGATGTGAGTGGCGTGATGAAGACAATGTGATGTGAGTGGCGTGATGAAGACAATGTGATGTGAGTGGCGTGATGAAGACAATGTGATGTGAGTGGCGTGATGAAGACAATGTGATGTGAGTGGCGTGATGAAGACAATGTGATGTGAGTGGCGTGATGAAGACAATGTGATGTGAGTGGCGTGATGAAGACAATGTGATGTGAGTGGCGTGATGAAGACAATGTGATGTGAGTGGCGTGATGAAGACAATGTGATGTGAGTGGCGTGATGAAGACAATGTGATGTGAGTGGCGTGATGAAGACAATGTGATGTGAGTGGCGTGATGAAGACAATGTGATGTGAGTGGCGTGATGAAGACAATGTGATGTGAGTGGCGTGATGAAGACAATGTGATGTGAGTGGCGTGATGAAGACACTGTGATGTGAGTGGCGTGATGAAGACAATGTGATGTGAGTGGCGTGATGAAGACAATGTGATGTGAGTGGCGTGATGAAGACACTGTGATGTGAGTGGCGTGATGAAGACAATGTGATGTGAGTGGCGTGATGAAGACAATGTGATGTGAGTGGCGTGATGAAGACACTGTGATGTGAGTGGCGTGATGAAGACAATGTGATGTGAGTGGCGTGATGAAGACAATGTGATGTGAGTGGCGTGATGAAGACACTGTGATGTGAGTGGCGTGATGAAGACAATGTGATGTGAGTGGCGTGATGAAGACAATGTGATGTGAGTGGCGTGATGAAGACAATGTGATGTGAGTGGCGTGATGAAGACACTGTGATGTGAGTGGCGTGATGAAGACAATGTGATGTGAGTGGCGTGATGAAGACAATGTGATGTGAGTGGCGTGATGAAGACAATGTGATGTGAGTGGCGTGATGAAGACACTGTGATGTGAGTGGCGTGATGAAGACAATGTGATGTGAGTGGCGTGATGAAGACAATGTGATGTGAGTGGCGTGATGAAGACAATGTGATGTGAGTGGCGTGATGAAGACAATGTGATGTGAGTGGCGTGATGAAGACAATGTGATGTGAGTGGCGTGATGAAGACAATGTGATGTGAGTGGCGTGATGAAGACACTGTGATGTGAGTGGCGTGATGAAGACAATGTGATGTGAGTGGCGTGATGAAGACAATGTGATGTGAGTGGCGTGATGAAGACACTGTGATGTGAGTGGCGTGATGAAGACAATGTGATGTGAGTGGCGTGATGAAGACAATGTGATGTGAGTGGCGTGATGAAGACAATGTGATGTGAGTGGCGTGATGAAGACAATGTGATGTGAGTGGCGTGATGAAGACAATGTGATGTGAGTGGCGTGATGAAGACAATGTGATGTGAGTGGCGTGATGAAGACAATGTGATGTGAGTGGCGTGATGAAGACAATGTGATGTGAGTGGCGTGATGAAGACAATGTGATGTGAGTGGCGTGATGAAGACAATGTGATGTGAGTGGCGTGATGAAGACAATGTGATGTGAGTGGCGTGATGAAGACAATGTGATGTGAGTGGCGTGATGAAGACAATGTGATGTGAGTGGCGTGATGAAGACACTGTGATGTGAGTGGCGTGATGAAGACAATGTGATGTGAGTGGCGTGATGAAGACAATGTGATGTGAGTGGCGTGATGAAGACAATGTGATGTGAGTGGCGTGATGAAGACAATGTGATGTGAGTGGCGTGATGAAGACAATGTGATTGAGTGGCTGATAAGATGTGATGGCGTGATGAAGACAATGTGATGTGAGTGGCGTGATGAAGACAATGTGATGTGAGTGGCGTGATGAAGACAATGTGATGTGAGTGGCGTGATGAAGACAATGTGATGTGAGTGGCGTGATGAAGACAATGTGATGTGAGTGGCGTGATGAAGACAATGTGATGTGAGTGGCGTGATGAAGACAATGTGATGTGAGTGGCGTGATGAAGACAATGTGATGTGAGTGGCGTGATGAAGACAATGTGATGTGAGTGGCGTGATGAAGACACTGTGATGTGAGTGGCGTGATGAAGACACTGTGATGTGAGTGGCGTGATGAAGACAATGTGATGTGAGTGGCGTGATGAAGACAATGTGATGTGAGTGGCGTGATGAAGACAATGTGATGTGAGTGGCGTGATGAAGACAATGTGATGTGAGTGGCGTGATGAAGACAATGTGATGTGAGTGGCGTGATGAAGACAATGTGATGTGAGTGGCGTGATGAAGACAATGTGATGTGAGTGGCGTGATGAAGACACTGTGATGTGAGTGGCGTGATGAAGACAATGTGATGTGAGTGGCGTGATGAAGACAATGTGAGTGGCGTGATGAATGTGATGTGAGTGGCGTGATGAAGACAATGTGATTGAGTGGCGTGATGAAGACACTGTGATGTGAGTGGCGTGATGAAGACAATGTGATGTGAGTGGCGTGATGAAGACAATGTGATGTGAGTGGCGTGATGAAGACAATGTGATGTGAGTGGCGTGATGAAGACACTGTGATGTGAGTGGCGTGATGAAGACAATGTGATGTGAGTGGCGTGATGAAGACAATGTGATGTGAGTGGCGTGATGAAGACAATGTGATGTGAGTGGCGTGATGAAGACAATGTGATGTGAGTGGCGTGATGAAGACAATGTGATGTGAGTGGCGTGATGAAGACAATGTGATTGAGTGGCGTGATGAAGACAATGTGATGTGAGTGGCGTGATGAAGACAATGTGATGTGAGTGGCGTGATGAAGACAATGTGATGTGAGTGGCGTGATGAAGACAATGTGATGTGAGTGGCGTGATGAAGACAGTGATGAAGACAATGTGATGTGAGTGGCGTGATGAAGACAATGTGATGTGAGTGGCGTGATGAAGACAATGTGAGGGGTGATGAAGACAATGTGATGTGAGTGGCGTGATGAAGACAATGTGATGTGAGTGGCGTGATGAAGACACTGTGATGTGAGTGGCGTGATGAAGACAATGTGATGTGAGTGGCGTGATGAAGACAATGTGATGTGAGTGGCGTGATGAAGACAATGTGATGTGAGTGGCGTGATGAAGACAATGTGATGTGAGTGGCGTGATGAAGACAATGTGATGTGAGTGGCGTGATGAAGACAATGTGATGTGAGTGGCGTGATGAAGACACTGTGATGTGAGTGGCGTGATGAAGACATGTGATGTGAGTGGCGTGATGAAGACAATGTGATTGAGTGGCGTGATGAAGACAATTGATGAGTGGCGTGATGAAGACAATGTGATGTGAGTGGCGTGATGAAGACAATGTGATGTGAGTGGCGTGATGAAGACAATGTGATGTGAGTGGCGTGATGAAGACACTGTGATGTGAGTGGCGTGATGAAGACAATGTGATGTGAGTGGCGTGATGAAGACAATGTGATGTGAGTGGCGTGATGAAGACACTGTGATGTGAGTGGCGTGATGAAGACAATGTGATGTGAGTGGCGTGATGAAGACAATGTGATGTGAGTGGCGTGATGAAGACAATGTGATGTGAGTGGCGTGATGAAGACAATGTGATGTGAGTGGCGTGATGAAGACACTGTGATGTGAGTGGCGTGATGAAGACAATGTGATGTGAGTGGCGTGATGAAGACAATGTGAGTGGCGTGATGAAGACAATGTGATGTGAGTGGCGTGATGAAGACAATGTGATGTGAGTGGCGTGATGAAGACAATGTGATGTGAGTGGCGTGATGAAGACAATGTGATGTGAGTGGCGTGATGAAGACAATGTGATGTGAGTGGCGTGATGAAGACACTGTGATGTGAGTGGCGTGATGAAGACAATGTGATGTGAGTGGCGTGATGAAGACAATGTGATGTGAGTGGCGTGATGAAGACAATGTGATGTGAGTGGCGTGATGAAGACAATGTGATGTGAGTGGCGTGATGAAGACAATGTGATGTGAGTGGCGTGATGAAGACAATGTGATGTGAGTGGCGTGATGAAGACAATGTGATGTGAGTGGCGTGATGAAGACAATGTGATGTGAGTGGCGTGATGAAGACAATGTGATGTGAGTGGCGTGATGAAGACAATGTGATGTGAGTGGCGTGATGAAGACAATGTGATGTGAGTGGCGTGATGAAGACAATGTGAGTGTGAGTGGCGTGATGAAGACAATGTGATGTGAGTGGCGTGATGAAGACAATGTGATGTGAGTGGCGTGATGAAGACAATGTGATTGAGTGGCGTGATGAAGACAATGTGATGTGAGTGGCGTGATGAAGACAATGTGATGTGAGTGGCGTGATGAAGACAATGTGATTGAGTGGCGTGATGAAGACAATGTGATGTGAGTGGCGTGATGAAGACAATGTGATGTGAGTGGCGTGATGAAGACAATGTGATGTGAGTGGCGTGATGAAGACAATGTGATGTGAGTGGCGTGATGAAGACAATGTGATGTGAGTGGCGTGATGAAGACAATGTGATGTGAGTGGCGTGATGAAGACACTGTGATGTGAGTGGCGTGATGAAGACAATGTGATGTGAGTGGCGTGATGAAGACAATGTGATGTGAGTGGCGTGATGAAGACACTGTGATGTGAGTGGCGTGATGAAGACACTGTGATGTGAGTGGCGTGATGAAGACAATGTGATGTGAGTGGCGTGATGAAGACAATGTGATGTGAGTGCTGTGAAGTGAGTGGCGTGATGAAGACAATGTGATGTGAGTGGCGTGATGAAGACAATGTGATGTGAGTGGCGTGATGAAGACAATGTGATGTGAGTGGCGTGATGAAGACAATGTGATGTGAGTGGCGTGATGAAGACAATGTGATGTGAGTGGCGTGATGAAGACAATGTGATGTGAGTGGCGTGATGAAGACAATGTGATGTGAGTGGCGTGATGAAGACAATGTGATGTGAGTGGCGTGATGAAGACAATGTGATGTGAGTGGCGTGATGAAGACAATGTGATGTGAGTGGCGTGATGAAGACAATGTGATGTGAGTGGCGTGATGAAGACAATGTGATGTGAGTGGCGTGATGAAGACAATGTGATGTGAGTGGCGTGATGAAGACAATGTGATGTGAGTGGCGTGATGAAGACAATGTGATGTGAGTGGCGTGATGAAGACAATGTGATGTGAGTGGCGTGATGAAGACAATGTGATGTGAGTGGCGTGATGAAGACAATGTGATGTGAGTGGCGTGATGAAGACAATGTGATGTGAGTGGCGTGATGAAGACAATGTGATGTGAGTGGCGTGATGAAGACAATGTGATGTGAGTGGCGTGATGAAGACAATGTGATGTGAGTGGCGTGATGAAGACAATGTGATGTGAGTGGCGTGATGAAGACAATGTGATGTGAGTGGCGTGATGAAGACAATGTGATGTGAGTGGCGTGATGAAGACACTGTGATGTGAGTGGCGTGATGAAGACAATGTGATGTGAGTGGCGTGATGAAGACAATGTGATGTGAGTGGCGTGATGAAGACAATGTGATGTGAGTGGCGTGATGAAGACAATGTGATGTGAGTGGCGTGATGAAGACACTGTGATGTGAGTGGCGTGATGAAGACAATGTGATGTGAGTGGCGTGATGAAGACAATGTGATGTGAGTGGCGTGATGAAGACAATGTGATGAGTGGCGTGATGAAGACATGTGATTGAGTGGCGTGATGAAGACAATGTGATGAGTGGCGTGATGAAGACAATGTGATGTGAGTGGCGTGATGAAGACAATGTGATGTGAGTGGCGTGATGAAGACAATGTGATGTGAGTGGCGTGATGAAGACAATGTGATGTGAGTGGCGTGATGAAGACACTGTGATGTGAGTGGCGTGATGAAGACAATGTGATGTGAGTGGCGTGATGAAGACAATGTGATGTGAGTGGCGTGATGAAGACAATGTGATGTGAGTGGCGTGATGAAGACACTGTGATGTGAGTGGCGTGATGAAGACAATGTGATGTGAGTGGCGTGATGAAGACAATGTGATGTGAGTGGCGTGATGAAGACAATGTGATGTGAGTGGCGTGATGAAGACACTGTGATGTGAGTGGCGTGATGAAGACAATGTGATGTGAGTGGCGTGATGAAGACACTTTGATGTGAGTGGCGTGATGAAGACAATGTGATGTGAGTGGCGTGATGAAGACAATGTGATGTGAGTGGCGTGATGAAGACAATGTGATGTGAGTGGCGTGATGAAGACAATGTGATGTGAGTGGCGTGATGAAGACACTGTGATGTGAGTGGCGTGATGAAGACAATGTGATGTGAGTGGCGTGATGAAGACACTTTGCTGTGAGTGGCGTGATGAAGACAATGTGATGTGAGTGGCGTGATGAAGACAATGTGATGTGAGTGGCGTGATGAAGACACTGTGATGTGAGTGGCGTGATGAAGACAATGTGATGTGAGTGGCGTGATGAAGACACTTTGATGTGAGTGGCGTGATGAAGACAATGTGATGTGAGTGGCGTGATGAAGACAATGTGATGTGAGTGGCGTGATGAAGACAATGTGATGTGAGTGGCGTGATGAAGACAATGTGATGTGAGTGGCGTGATGAAGACACTGTGATGTGAGTGGCGTGATGAAGACAATGTGATGTGAGTGGCGTGATGAAGACACTTTGCTGTGAGTGGCGTGATGAAGACAATGTGATGTGAGTGGCGTGATGAAGACAATGTGATGTGAGTGGCGTGATGAAGACAATGTGATGTGAGTGGCGTGATGAAGACAATGTGATGTGAGTGGCGTGATGAAGACACTGTGATGTGAGTGGCGTGATGAAGACAATGTGATGTGAGTGGCGTGATGAAGACACTTTGATGTGAGTGGCGTGATGAAGACAGTGCATGCTTTACCTGCTGGGTCTTCTGTTTTTACCGCGGAACTATTCGCAATGCGAAAGAAGCTGAGCGTTATTTCTCGACATCACCATCCAACTGTAGTCGTCTCCGACCCCGGGAGGGCGCTCCAAGTTCTCACCAAACCACTGCATTCAACGTATTTAGTATGACGTATCCTAAGTAGACTAATTGCACTCGCACAAGAGCAATACAGTATCAGTTTTATGTGGGTACCAAGCCACGTCGGACTTAGTCAAAATAAACACGAGATTGTACTTTTTTTCAAGCATTTCAGATAGTTAAGGAACGATTTCCACGATGTCCATAAAAATAAATCGAGCGACTGGGAAGGTTCCCACTGAACATGGTCTGGGTGACATGCAGCCTATCGAATGTCCAAATTGCGTTCGTCTCCCGGTGTGGTACGGCTGTTTTTGTCTCACAGCCTCACAGTGTATGCGCTACACAATCGCTCAGCGAGGCACCACGCGGCCCACTGCCATTGTGACGAACGGCCACCCGCCTCGGGGCACACCGGCCACGTGACATAACCTAGTCACGTGATCGACAAATGTCACATCTTCCTGTCCAACGTAGTATGCTGGGGACCTTCTCTCATATCGACATGGATAGGGTAGATTTGTGTCACAGTTGAAGCGTGTCGAACTACCAGGCATGTCTTCCCACAAAGTCACGCCTTCAATCGCGAGGGTGCACAACAACGTTGTGGAAGAGTCACACTGCATGCCTCATAACCATAGGCCGCCGTCGCGGCGCTGGCTAACATGCAAGCCGTGA
Organism: Ashinkailepas kermadecensis; assembly: GCA_034440615.1. Classification (NCBI taxonomy): domain Eukaryota; kingdom Metazoa; phylum Arthropoda; class Thecostraca; family Neolepadidae; genus Ashinkailepas; species Ashinkailepas kermadecensis. Next base: position 44,660 of record JAOTOM010003555.1, read on the forward strand.
GCGGCATCACGAGAGGCACGCCCACATCCTGCAAAATCGTACTGATGTGTGCAAAGTGTGGGCCACGCCCAAATCCCGGTCCGGGTCACACGGGGTCACGGCGCTGCTAGCGCGCCATATAAACGCGCCGTGGCAGGCAGTAGGCGCCACAGCTTCAGCTTCCGAAGTAGAAGCCGCAGCTTCTCACCATGAACGCCAGGCTGGTGGTGAGTGTTCAGTGTACAGTGTAATGCAGTTGGTCGGAAACGTCTTGGGTTCGACCCTCAATTGTCGCGCCGTGTTTTTCGCCCGCAGCCGGACGGTATGGAGGTTTGGTTACATGACCGGACTTGGTGATGCATCGAATGGACCATACGGACATTTGCCTCGTCTGAGCATGCTTTCTAAGTGTGCTACGATTAGGACACTGAAGCCACTTGCCACTTGCCACTTGTATCTGTAACTGTAATTGTATCTGCTAAATTGTTTAGTGTCGATGTTAAAAATGGTAAATTTTATATGGATGACTTTTCTTCTGTGGTTTGTGATTTTCAGCTCTTTCTGCTCGTTGCCATGGTGGCAGTAGTGACCGTCCATTGCAGCTATGGAAGCCGCTACCACAACGGCTACAGAGGCCACCACGGCCACAGAGGCCACCACGGCCACCGCGGCTACAAGTACAGAGGAGGCCACCACGGCGGCCACGGTGGACATCACGGACACTAACGTCGATCACCCTGGTCCAATAGCTATAGCGGAATCTACGGCTCCCCCTATGGCAGCTACGGATACCCCGGCTATGGCGGCTACAACTACCTCTACGGCGTAAACGGCTACGTCGGCTAGAGAAGCCTCGGCTATGGCCCGGCCGCTACCAGTGTGCCTCGGCGCTCGGAGTATGGTCTTCATTCAGCTTTCTCTGCTCTGTTTTGTGTCCGATGGCGTTGTGTCGAGTTTGTCTCGTACAGAGAAGATTCTCGGTACCGCCTTCGTGAGCCTCTGTAATCGCCTTCATGCTGAAATACAGGTACCTGGAAGCGAGATGTTAAACGAAAACCACATGACGACAGTCGGTTTGTGTAGGACTGGTTGGGAACGTAGCGCACGAACAAAACACGCGAGAAGAAACACTTGCACACGACTGCAGCCATCAATCTAAAACACTGGCATTTGATTGGTTGGATTGTCGGAAGAAGCAGACAATAAGGCAGGGACGGAAAGCTGCCAAGTCCCGGAACTATGTTTGAATTACTGCATGAAACACACCAATTTGTAGCGGAACCCGGGTTACCTGCTGGAAAACGTCTCCTGCTTTCACATAATTTATGATGGAGCAAACGCCGCCAGTTAGGGGCAGCCCGTCACTTGAGTCTGAGTTGTGGTTGGTGGTGGTTGAGGGAGGGAGTAAGTATTCTGGTGCCACTTATGCCGTTCCGATCGGAGCACATCAGAGAACGCACTAGAAAAGAAGATTCAATGCCTTGCATCTGACGACGGAGACGCCGGGAGACCCGCCCCCCCAAAAAAAAAACCTAAAAAGTGTTTCAGAAAGGTATACCCCAGAAAACGTTTATTGTCCTTATAAACCCTACAATATGTATCTCAATGAGTCAAGAGAAACAGTCAAGCTAAATGTGAGCAATGATTTCATATCCGGAAGTTTTTTTGGCCAGGCCAGGTCATGACACGTGGTCAGATCAGGTGACGTCACATGGCCAAGTCAAGTAAGGTTAAGCTTGAATTCCCCCAGGACATCACTTTTGAAGTACGCAATATTGTTGTAAGAAAAACAAACTGATATGACACTGAGGAATCTGTATAAACTGTCCAGCTTCTGGCTTTGCGATCTGACCTAAGGGCACGTTGATACGATGTACAAATCGATGACGATTCCTTCAGCCTTCTCCTAAGTGTACCCTGCTTGGAAAGTAATTCCATGGAAATGTCGAATCAGATCAATTGCGGTCAAATCACATGAGGTCAGGTCATCTCAGGGCATTGATTGTTTACTTAATGGCATGTCGCGCAATATAGGCGGCGCAGAAGCCGAATACAGATGTGATTTCGGAGGAAAAGAAACATTGCATAAGATGACATTGTATATGTAGAACATGCATGGTACTAGCCAGACCTTATGCCATTGACCTTTGCTACACACTTCAGGGGCAAACCTTGCGATTGTCGCTATTGTCAACCGGTTAACTATATGGTCTTCCAATTTTCTCCACACGAAAAATACTGTGATGTCGGCGCATTGCATATATAATAACATTGCTGCCAGTGATCGTGGGGAAATATGACTTCGACGTTGCGGTAACTTAACATCAGATGCAGTACGACTAATGCTTGTTTTCGATAAGGTGTATTGTGTGAATTTGGAGGGCTTCAGTAGGCCACCTTAGTGAACCAGTCCAGAACTACTCCATGTGCTATTAATTATCTAACACTGTACTAGCGGTTGAACCGGAATAAAATGAAACTTCACGTGAAAGCCGGCATGGGACAAATTTACGAAACCACTCGTGCGTTGACAAACTTTAACACGCGCACTGGAGGGGGGGCGAAATCCGCCCACCCCTCCGATTTTTCGTCCATAACTGCAGATTTTACCAGTCGATATACGCAATTTTCTGTGTACCTGCTTAGAAATGACCGGCGCGTCGTTTTAACCAAGAAAAATGTGGAAATAGGCCGAAGATTTTTCACGTTACAGGCCGGTAAAGTAAAAAAAAATCCTAGCGCCAGACCACAAAAATTGGCGGTGATGCGCTTCCCGTATATTCGCAAAAGGGAGGTGTTCTTGGCAACACTAGCGACTTGTTTGATGTGTATTGATATGCTATATAGTTTCAAGGTCATGTTAGGTCACCGAGGTCAAGTCAGGTCACGTTTATGACAGGTTAATGGAACCAAACTTGATCAACTGGAATGTTGTCATAATGCACTACTGTTTGTCATTTGTACTGTTTGTCATTGCGTTTCCTTACTTTATTCATGTACTTCACTCCTTTCTTCACGAAGCCGATTGCGCCGAGATGCCCAACGGAGCAGTCAGGCGGGTGGCCCGGTTCCGGTAACTGGAACAGGTAACTGGCCTGATAAAGTGCTGCTATATAGATGACCTGAGGTCAAATGTTGGGTTTAGCATCTGCATTGCATCATTAGTAATGTCCAAAACATCATTGATTCCCATTTTGGAGCATTTAAATACAATCACAGCGATCCATAACAATGACAAGCCAAGCCACGAAAAATAATGAAATTTTGACAAATCTGACCTCATTTGACCTCGAAGATATTGACCTAACGTCATGACATTTGCACACAATAGAGTTCACTACCGTACCCATCCACCCTGCGAATTTCGTTCCTCCAGCTTTAATAGGAGCCGAGATCTTAGGGGGGGGGCGGAATCCGCCCCCCCCCCCTCCAGTGCGCGTAATTTTCAGAGGCCCTCCAGGGCGCGTGTTAATCCATCTACACTCCTACTGGACGTGGTTTAAATAGAACGTTCCCCTCACTCGTGGTTTCAGATGCATTATCTCACGCCTGAAACTACTGTTCGTATACGGTCGCGAATGTTGGAAAGTCTATAGTTTAACAGTATTTGTTCATTGCACGGTGTGTGTTAATCGTACCTTGCAACTTTTAGACCTCTAGACCTTTAGAGTCAGGTCATTTGCTATTCATTCCCCACAACTGAAGTAGCGGTTGAACCGTAATTCACATAAAATTAACATGAAAGTCGACATGGAATGAGGATATTAAACCAATCATGACTGCAGCATTATATCTCAATCACGAGCCGTAGGCGAGTGGTTCAAATATAATAATTAAATAACTCATATTTTAAGATGTAGTAAACCACATACGGCTTAACTGATGTTTGAGTACTGTGGATGGAATAATTATTGTACCACACGCCACAAGTAACCATTAGATTGACAAGCGAATTCGTTGCAGCTTCGAATGCTTTCGCTCAGCATGTCAGCTAGAGGCCCGAGAACTTTGGTCAGCTCAAAGACGGTATTGCCAACAAATGGCATGTATCGGGCGGCCCTTCGTCTGTCAGTTATATTGGTCGAATAATTCGGTTGAAATATACAAAATTGCGTTTCTCATATCGTCAAATCGCCATTGCGTGTTCAATGGATATATGTCTAGGATGTCGAATAAGAATGTAGAAAATGTAATTATTCACTATCGTTCGTCATCCTCCATTAAGGAGTTTTGAGTACATTACGTATTTAATTACATTTCGTGATATCTCATCCATTCCTGCATGCCATTTTTATTTGGTAACTTCTAGCATAGATATAAAATGCGACTGTGTGTCGTAGCCAATGAGTGGGAAATGCTGTGAGACAGACAGAGCCGTACCATACAGAGCGACGAATGCAATTTGGACATTGGACAGGTTTCATGTCGCCAAGACCTTGTTTACTAGGAAGCTTTCCGAGTACTTTTATATTAATATTTTAATGACATCGTGACATTGATTTCGCGAATAGCCACAATGCTTCAAACACTTCACATCTACAGCGAACGCATTGCCTTACCAGAGGGTTTTGGTTTCTAGCCAGATTTGACGGAAATTATCTTGAGCCCTGCGGATCTTCTCTCTTATTCTAGAGGCCCCTTGTTCAAATTAGGGGCCTCTTGTCATACCCTTGAGCCTGCTCATCTGTGCAGGCGTCTCTTCTTAACCGGGGAATGCCTCTCCCCCCACCCCCCAGCTGCACACGACTAATCGCGAGAGAAAGAAATAATTTCTCCCTGATTATCTCAAGAACGACTGGGCCGATTCAAACAATTCAAAAGGCAATCGATGAGCCATGGAGTGCGATCTCAGAGCACTTACGAAATTATGTTCTAGATCCATATGAAGGTCGCAGGTGAAATTTTAAAATGAAGCATCTGAAAATAACTTTCTTCATTTCTTCGGCATTTCTCGGCAACGTATTGGATTAAAAAAAATCCATGGTATGAAATAATTGCACACTGATTAAGCATGCTGCATAAAAAGGTACACGAGGTCAGGTGTGTCGCAGCAGGCCGCAGGTGAAGGTCAATTGCAATCCAGATGAAAGCTGAAATATCGGACAATGCTTTTCCTCCTTGGACCATCTAAACTTTGAATCAGAATTCTTAGCCGTAATTTAGAGTATCAGACACGTGAGTCAAAGCTGTTGATTGTTCATGTCATATAAGGTCAAGGTAAAATGGATGACCTCCAATGGATGACAGCTCATCTCCAATCATCCCTCAGCAAGTCATACTTAATGTTACATCATTTTGTAACCTGAGATGTGAAGTTCTAACCTAATGCAATGGTAGATTTTCAGAGTCTTTAACATGCAGATTTTGACATGCTTGAAGTCCCCTAAAAAAGAAGTTTTAAAACACCGGAATGCATGTGACAGAGCACAGATATATGTATATATATATATATATATATATATATATATATATATATATATATATTAAAACACCGGAATGCATGTGACAGAGCACAGATATATGTATATATATATATATATATATATATATATATATATATATATATATATATATATATATATACATATATATATATACATACATATATATATATATGTGCTCTGTCACATGCATTCCGGAGTTTTAAACTTCTTTTTAGGGGACTTCAAGCATGTCAGAATCTATATGTTAAAGACTCCGAAAAAAATGTACCATTGGGTTAGAACTTCACATCTCAGGTTCCAAAATGATGTAACATTTTTATGTTTTGCTATCAATTACCTATAGGCACATTCCACAGTCGTCCCACTCTTCATTAAGTATGACTTGCTGGGGATGATTTGACGCATTTTAGGTGGATCAGTTCACCGCCTCTTTTCCCCAAGGCCCTTTTTTGAAAACACCATCCCCACAACTGACAATTCGCGGCTCCGCCGCTGGCTAATTCCATTTTCCACTGGCAGTTTCGTGACCCACGTTTCATGACCCACGTTTCGTGACCCACGTTTCGTGACCCACGTTTCGTGACCCACGTTTCGTGACCCACGTTTCGTGACCCACGTTTAGCGTGCCCGCCATGCCTGGACGGGTGTCACGGCCGCCCGGCTAGGGGTGAGTCTTCCTGACCGCTTACTAGCAGACCCTTCCAGGCGGGTCGCCTCTGGACCGCGGGACGCGCATAGGAGAGGCTGTTAGGACGAGTTCAATCCTACCCCTGAGATCGGCGCTCTGCGAACTAAGCTAGCCGGACGACAAGCCCTAATCCTGCATGCCATGCATTCTGTGTTTGACCACTGATCATACCATCATACATACCATAATTTTCGTTGTCTGTCGGCCACCGGAAGACGAACTGTTGGCACATCATGAGCGATGATTAATATTTTCGCGTTGTTAAAGGCGTGAAATACACATGGAGTGGACAGTGATGCATTACGTAGTTTCGTTACCAATCGCGATGCAGCACATGAACTAACCGTTTTGCAACACACCAGGGATTTGAATAATTATTGCTCTTGAAATAGTTAAATGCAAGTATGCAAGTTAGGTAAAAGTAATAAATGGGCCACATGGAGATGTGCTTTCCATTAACAAATATAGCCTAACCTGACCACTGCGGCTGAATAGGATTTTCCGACTCTCAATACCAGACAATGGGAGCATTGTTCGGTGAACAATGATATGCTCACACACAATGGTAAGTGTGCCTTGTTGCATGATAAGGCACGCGCACGCATGACCTCCCACGTTGCGACGCAATCACTAATTGCGTATACCACTAAATGACGTGCTCATTGATGTTAGTGGTTTATGTCTGGCTGTCAGAAACAGCTCAGCGATTCTTTGCGGAATTGATTGCAATTGCCATGGACAATGGTTGCGGTAGTTTTAGCCGAGTTATCAGCTCAGTAATGGTAGCAGAAGGGAGCGTTTAAAGATTTAATACGTGATCCAGATAAATGTGCAGAGGCACTTATGCAACACAATCATGACTTAATCATTTATGGATGTTTCCAACCAGTGCCAATTTTCAAGTGCTTATTATTTCAATCATAAAATACATCGGGATGGCTCAGATTCTTATTGGGATGGCTGAAAAGGAAGTTGGTATGGCTTATGCTATCCCGAAAGCACACAAAACGATGCCCTTCCTACACAAACGCACACACACAAACACAACTACGCACACACATAAACACACCCACACACACACACACACACACACACACACACACACACACACACACACACACACACACACACACACACACACGCACACGCACACGCACACACACACACACACACACACACACACACAAACACACATACACACACGCTCACAAACACTTACATGTATATATACAATTTCCGAACATACACAACATAAATAATATACCTCCCAATTCATTCTTTATTATGACTCAGCAATAGGCCGTATTTTAGCTTCAAAAGCGCGTGCGATATGTTTACATTCGGTTCTCTCAGACCTTATATTCGCGGTCTGCTCTGATAATAAGTTCATATTTGTGTCACTCTTGAAAGACATGGTTTGCAATTATACGTATATTATGGTTTTCAAAGTTATTCACTCGTTGAAAATAAATTACACAAACATTCTTCTCCTCTTCACCCGATGCTCCCCTGTGCGACGACTTTTTACTTGTGTTCTTCCAATTAGTTGCCTACAATCTCGCGTGTATCCTCTGAAAATATCTTCCACGATTTATTCAAGATAAATGTTTCGAAGTGGGCAACAAAATTTCATTGGGGGAGGGTGTGATCTGACTTTGCCCTGTTCTATTTCCATGATGTTAACCCGCCCCGTCCTTCCGGTCAGATCATCACAACCCGTCCCGAGGGGGGGAGGTCATCACATACCCCCTCTAATCTCAAAGTAAGCGCCGCATGAAAACAAAAGAAGTGTCATCTGAACGCGTTCGACGAGCAGGGCCAAAAACCCCACCACACATTTATCCCCTGAAAAGTGATGTCCCCAGGGGGGGGGGGGGACTTCTGTGAGGTCACTTCTGACGTCATGTTCATGTGGCCACGCACTGCCACATGTGGCACACATGTAGGGGCACTTTCCGGTCTTTCTCATATGCATAACCATAGGCGTAGGAATGTCTCAAAAAGTGGGTGGGCCAGCGTCAACAGCAAGGGCGCACTCAGGAATTTCGCAATGTACCATGGTTGAGCAATTTTGGATACACAACCCGACATTTTTAATAGTGAACACAACTTTAACCGCTAGGGGGGGAGGGGGGGGGGGGGCCTGGACGCGCCTATGGCTAACAGCAACATGCGATACTGAAAAAAGAACTATCATCGCATTATAAGTACTTTCATATTCACACTTCTCGCTGGATTTGGAACTCTTTTTACGACTGATGGATTCTTTTGTAATAATAGGTATATCTTCCTGGTGCGAGTGAAACCATCAGTATTACTATTGCTGTTCAAATACAATTTCTTCAACTTTCGCTATGTGCGTATGGGGGGGGGGGAAGTGCAAGCTCATTACAACCTCACTAAAGGGTATGTGGTGTACCCTAGCTTCCATGATATAGTACTATACGTCTTTAAAATGTCCACCGTCGTAAATGTTCATCCATGCTGGTGAGGAGAAAGAATAAGCAAGAACGTAGCTTACTTGCTGGCCCATGGCAAAACAATTATCATGATTGATGCTGGAGAGGATGAGAAGTAGGAAAGGCGGGTGATCGCTGGTTGACAATTCTTTGATCCGGTGTGTGACAGACCAATATTGGCAAGCTAACAGACTAGGGCGGCAAAGAAAAACGCAATACATAAAAATACATGTAATGGTGTTCGTTCTCAGAGCCTAACTCCAACTCATAGCTGATCAGTTACCTCAATCATCTCTGTAGTACACATCGTGCACCTTAGAATATCCGCCACTTGAAACGGAATGCTACAACTACACCATGTGGCACCCGGCTGAAACGGAATGCAAGCGCTTATTTTGGAGACCAACAATTCAGTGCAAATTAGCTGACGGGTGAAAACACAAGGCTCTTCATAAAGTCATAACGTGTTCAGACTTAAGAGCCGCAAGGGCCCATTCTGAATTCAATTCGATGATTAGCTCTCGTCTTCCCACGTTTTCTGGTGGCTAAGAAATCCGGATAACCGCTGGTCTTTGATGCACCTCATCTCTTTGGTTAAATACGCTCCCAGATTGGCTACGGAACTGAGGATCTAGTTAGGTGTTCTGTTTTCGAACTTTCCGTTTTCCTTTGTCTACGGATGTGCTTTAGGGCTCCAGTCAATTATTGTAAGGGGACCGGCACATTTTTGCGACCACGGCTCTTTTTTTAGTTCTGTTGCTTTTTGTGCACCGACGATACTTTTGTATGTATCGGCGCGTTTTCGCAGACCCCAAAGTGTTAAACTTAGTGTCCGGTCTTTTTGTTCCTTATCTAAGACCATGTCGGTTTTTGAGGGCCCAGCCTATTTTTGAGGCGCCTATGCGGTCTCAAGGCCCTGATGTGCTTTGAGGGCCTTGTTGTGTGTGTTTTTTTTGCTCCCGGTATGTTCATTTAGAGCTGCAACGCATGTTTTAAGGCCCTGCCGCATTTTGCCAGACTCGGTACGCTTTGGAAGGCCCGGTGCATTTTCGTCCTCCAGTTGTGCTCTTAGGGTCCCACTGTGCTTATTTGGGATTCCTCGCTCACACTTGTGGGACCCCAGCACAATATTGGGGGCTCCGGTATAATTTCTCATGGTCCTGTCGCGACTTTTCAAGCCCAGGTGCGTGGTTCTGACGAGATTCGACGCCAGTTGTATGGGCTTGACCCAATTTGTGGTGTGTTCTTCTGAATTATGCGAAGTCCGAGCCACGCCCTGATTTGTCAGGCCCCCGGTGATATTTGTTGTGTCCCGCCGCTATGTTTCGGCTAAGGAGCGATTTTACTGGCTCGGACATTTATTTTTCGGAATCTCTCTTTATTTTGGAGGGCTCCGGCTTGATTCTTGTCGGGTTCCGATGCGATTTTGTGGCCACGCTGTGCTTATTTGGGGTCATCGACGCCAATTTTTGGAAGCCCCGAGGGGAATTTGTTATGCCTCGACCAGAATGCATGGGACTATGCGATTCTTGGGTTCTTGGTAGCCCACCTCTTCAGGATGGAGGGGGTGGCATTTTCCTCTTTGGTGTGCCACTGCGCTGCTCAACGATTTTTTTTATTCAGCCGATGGCATCCTTCAGAGTAGAAAGTCCCTTAGGATAATTTTCTTTCGGGACCTGTTCTGAATTTTCCGGTGCTCGGGTCGACTCGATGGAGTCCCTTTGTGATTTTTTTGTGTGGTCGACTTCTATTTTTGTAAGCCTCCTTGCGATATTTTGGGCCCCCGGTACGATTCCTTGGGCTCCGGTGCATTTTTTTCTGGTGATTCAACGCCCTTCTTTTCCGGGGCCCGACGCGTTTTGGGGGTCTTTGACGCAATTATTGTGGACGCAGTGACATTCCGGGTGGGAATTGATTTTTGTGAAGCTAGCTGCGACTTGTGGGGCTCCGGCGCGACTTTTTGGGCTCCTAGTGTGATTTCTAAGGGCAGCGGCGCGAGGCTTTGGGTCTAAGTGCGATTTTTGGACTCTGTCGTCATTTGTTGGTATGCTTATCGCGAATTTTAGTGGCTTCGACACGTCTTTGGTGGTCCAATACGTTTTGGTTTCTTTTTGAGCGATTGCTGGGACTCCAGAGTGATTTTCCATGTCCGGACTGTTTTTTCGTTATCCCGGCTTCATTTATTGGGTGTTCCCGATGAGACTATTGGGGCCCCGGCGCGACCTGTCGAGCCCCTAGCGTGATTTTGAGGGCGCGACGTTTTGATACCTTCAGATTCAGTGTGATTTTCAGGGGTCCCGGCCCAACCTTTTGGGATCCACGTTGTGATTTTCAAGAACCCCGGCACTACTTTTTTCGGCCCCCAGCGTGATTTTCGCGGTCCAGGCGCGAACTTTTGAGGCCCCAACGTGATTTTCAGGGGCCCAGCCCTTCTTTTTGCCGGCCCCATTGTGATTTTCAAGGACCATGGCAGGACTTTTTGTGCTCCCAGGGTGATTTTCAGGGGCCCGGCCGACTTTTTGGGGGCCCCATCGCGATTATCAGGGGCTCCGGCCCAACCGTTTGGACCCAGCATGATTTTGTGAGCCTGGTCAGTCTTTTTGGGGCCCAGCGTAATCTTCAGGGGCCCCGGCGAGAGTTTTGGCCCCAAAGTGATTTCCAGGGGCCCGGCCCGACTTTTTAAGGCCTTAGCGTAATTTTCTGCGGCCCTGGCGCGATTTTTCGGGGTCCCGGCGCGACTTTTTGGGTGCGCCAGCGGTATTTTCAGGAGCCCGGTCCCACATTTTAGGAACCTCAGCATCATTTTTATGGTCCCGGAATGATGTTTGCGGGCTCCAATGTGATTTTCAGTGGTCTTGGTGGGATTTTGTGGGCTCCAAACGTTATTTTCAGGGGCCCCTGCGCGACTTTTGTGGCCCCAAATTATATTTGTATGGGCCCCGGTGCGATTGTTGGGGACACCAGGATTTTTAGGGAGCCTGGCGCTATTTTTCCGAATCCCGGCGCGATCGTTGGGGGCCCACAACCTCTCAGGGGGGGGCGCTCAAATTCCCCCTTCCGTACACCACTGCGCATGCCGCAATTATTTTATAGCCTATGAATTACGTCCATGGAATACATCGCACAAAATCGACTTTCCTATGCCCATTTAACTGCTTGCACCACAAGTATTGTTCAGAATTATACACCCTGCAATTGGCTTACATTCATCCCATTATCTTCGGGGTTCTTAAATCTCAGCCTGGACGTCCACATCACTGGACGATGAAAAGCCTTGATAGTAGTCTCCGTTGTAATTCGGTGTTTTAGCACTTTTACTCCAAATGTCTTCATTGAATAGATTCTGAGATCAGTCTTTGCCAAGCAGAGATTGTTACGTTTACCATGACACATGCATTTCGCATGGCGCTGATCCTTCTCTTGCTCGGAACACCGGATATATAGTTAAAGAGAAAGGGTAAAGTGTGTAAAGGACAATGCACGGAATTATCGTAATTATAGCCTGAGACCTTATAGCTTGTAACCTGGATGGCAACTGTTCCCAGTCGCACTGTGTTCCGGCCATATTTTGGTTGTTGTAATCGGGATGATTGGATGCAAAAACATTGTTGCGTTATGCGTACTGTTTTACCACACTAACCAAATCAAACAATGTTTCGGAGTTGGGGTTTCAAATTCAGAACGGTGGTTTACAAAGGCGTCTGAGGCTTTTACGCCCATCTATCCACCGGATCGAGTCAAAGTGTGACCTCACCGTACTTGGGTATGACGTCATATATTTCATGATGCATTGGGCTGAAATTTTGGCGACTCGAATTTCGATGCTTCTAAGGTTCTTTAACGAAACAAAATCGCAGGTTCAGTGCGAGTGTATTTTTACACTACATTCTCTCGCTTTTTGGTAAGTCTGATGAATTATTCCCTTAAAAAGGACACCACTAGATGGTGAATTGGAGTTGTTTTTATTCTGTCATTAGTGCGCATCCTTCACAATACGTTGGCTTCCGTGGACGTACTTATTATCTATGTTTGAGTAAAAGCACCAGGTCCAAATTGCAATAAACGTCTCATATGATGCATGCCCGTCTTGCATATCCTTATGGTCTTACCATGCAATGTGAAACCGATTCCATCCTAGCGTGGTTTCGTGATACGAATTCGCTTAGGCTACATAATTATGTTTTCTTGTCATGCCGTTTTATGTCGATGTCAGTTGTGTTGCACATCTAGAGGAAATTATACTGCACAAAGACCCATTTCAGGGTGTCGCCGCCCAGTCCTGAGCGCCGCCTAGTTCGTGCCGCCCAGTCGGTGCCCAGAACAGCATGTGGCCTGTGCGATGATGATGTGACGCCCCGGAACAACACTTACTCGTATTCTCCCGAGCAGCAGTCCTGTCGGGTGCCGACCACTGATCATGGAAATAGGTAACATTTATGTAGGAATGTCTTTGGTCACGAAGTGCTTTATATTTTTATAAATTATGGCATAAGTCAAGCATATGGATGGCATGGATTCTATGATCCCTTACTATACAGTGCTTGTCGCATGGATCTTCACTCCACCATCTGATCGCGTAATTCCAGCTGAAGGGCCGTTCTCAGTTGCAGAGTGTTAGCACCTGCTGGAGTGGGTGGCCGATCGTAACGCGATCATGTGGGGGCCAATTTGTCCCACTTAAGGTCTTGAGAACTAATGAAGCCAGAGCGACCACATTAACAAGGTAGATGGCTTTCCATGGAAATTCACTTCTACGTGAGTTTGAAGTTTCTTTGGTCATGACAAGTGAAGCGAAGTCGAACACTCCAAATTTAACGTTTAAAAGGTACAGAATGTTCGCTCAAACCCAGATCCGACCAATTATTTCGTTGAATCACAGAGCGGAAACACAATTGGTGCAAATGACCCTAAGCACTTTAATTGATCACCGATCGCAACACAATGTTATACTGAAGCTGCACCGCCACAATCGGCGCGATCGGTCTCCAACAACACAATGTATCAGCTACGAACCACACCGCAAACACCGCCACGCGAGTGCGCACAGGCAGTCTCAGTTTGCTTGGCAGCGGTAGTCTAGGGTTTGCCTCGTTTGTGCGATAACTGGTTTTCAAATTCAACAGCTTCCGTCAATCGTCAGTTCTTAAATCCAAGAGCCGTTTTTCAAAGCCACCAGCCGTTAATGCCCTTGTATTTACCGGGTTGATTAGTTAACCAAACGGTGACAACTTGTGCAATAGTTTCAACAGTCCAACAGTGACACCAAAATCAACCAAAGTTCGTTCCTTCAAATCCATAGGCAATGATGACTGACAACATGTCCACAGATACAAAGGGGTGAATTGTTTTAATTGCAGCTGAAATAAATGATAATTGAGTTTGAACATGCCCAATGTGCATCTTGTCAAAGCATAGATGCTTAATATTGAGCCAAATATGCAGTTCTTGGGTGGAGACCATTCCACAAAATATTATTTCACCAATTTTATTTTTAACACTTGTAAAGTTGTCCCTCATATTCGTTCAGGTAGCTCATTCCACAATTTTACTGTGCTGAAGCATTAACAAAATCCATAGTTTATGAGCTGATTATGCCCTCCTTCGTGGGTTTCTAAGAGAGTGATTTATTATTAATGAGACACTTGGTCTCATTTCGTGGATGACTTAACGTATATATTGGAAGATATTTAAGTTATGCAGTAAGGAGTGAAAAGCCGTAACTTATGGATTTCGTGCTTAATTTAGTTATCCTCTTACGCAAAATATATTGAAAATAATGCGACTTTTGTATATGCTTTTATAGAGGGTGAACTTTTATTTTTCACGGTTTAACATGTTCAGATAGAACATAAACAAATTACTTGCTCTTAAATGGACTCAGTGCAACAGTGTTGTGTCTCTAAATAATATCTTAGTTATTATTCATCGCTCCATATTTATCGTATGACATGAGTATTATTGCGTCTCCGAACTTTTCGCCATGTTTGTCTAACAACTGATTCAGTAACTAGGATTACACCTCTTGCCGGTGAATACAAATATGCCTAATATCAGTGTACTGAAATGCTTGATCAGCAACCGATGCATATAGAGTATAGCATCTGGGTTAGCCATTTTATCCATGTCCTGTTTTATGGTAATTCGAACAAAACAGGTGGAAAATCCAGCTGACAACACGCGTGAGAACGTCACCTCTGGTATTCAATTGTACGGGCTGGACGCACACAGCATTATACACGGATCACAAAATCACACGTTTACTTAATTATGCCATCCGGGTGCTGGAGGCAGGTCAAAGGTGGGCAGATGCTTTGAATGTACTCTAATCTAATGCGTCTTGTCACACAAACACTTCTGTTTGACTTGTTGATCTGCAGGTTTGCAATATGTGAGAATGGTGAAGAGCTTGGTGGTGCAGTAATCATGCAATTCAAATGCTTAACTGTTGTGATCCTAGGCTCGGAGGCAGCACAGGCGTGGTCCAGTCCAGCGAGGCTTCCGGAAGCGATGTGTTGCTCTATGCATACCAACAACAATTAAGGTTGGCCTACTGATGCATCAAACCGCTTGATGTCCTTTTCATGTAATGCCTGACCCTAGATACCGATACAGCAGCTATTTTCGAAAAACACGTTTCTAATCTAACCGGAACTTCTTTCTTGTTGTTGTTGTTAATTCTTGAAGCTCATCGCAGTAGGACGAAAATTGATGGTACTTGTTCACTTATAATGTTGAGACCCTTCGGAACACGGATACAGACCATCAGCAATCCAAATGTAAGTTCTGCCTGTGACTAACTACTGCGTGGCTTAGGCCAACCTTGAGCTGGACCCGTCTGTTTAACTGTGCCGTCTGGGGTAGGGTGATGTGAGATGTGCGACGAACATGAAAAGATGTCAGTAATATTGTAGTGCGACGCCAGGAGGTGTAGAAGATGCGTGTCCTAAGCATTTTATGAATCATTAATATCATTTCGCGTATGTTTCAGGGTTCTCAGACTCAGACTTACCAAAAAGCGAGAGAATGTAGTGTAAAAATACACTCGCACTGAACCTGCGATTTTGTTTCGTTAAAGAACCTTAGAAGCATCGAGATTCGAGTCGCCAAAATTGCAGCCCAATGCATCATGAAATATATGACGTCATACCCAAGTACGGTGAGGTCACACTTTGACTCGATCCGGTGGATAGATGGGCGTAAAAGCCTCAGACGCCTTTGTAAACCATCGTTCTGAATTTGAAACTCCAACTCCGAAACATTGTTTGATTTGGTTAGTGTGGTAAAACAGTACGCATAACGCAACAATGTTTTTGCATCCAATCATCCCGATTACAACAACCAAAATATGGCAGGAACACAGTGCGACTGGGAACAGTTGCCATCCAGGTTACAAGCTATAAGGTCTCAGGCCATAATTACGATAATTCCGTGCATTGTCCTTTACACACTTTACCCTTTCTCTTTAACTATATATCCGGTGTTCCGAGCAAGAGAAGGATCAGCGCCATGCGAAAAAAAAATGTTCTGGGGTTCACATCTACAGAAAACCTGGACCTATTCTTTCATCAAGGGTTCATGCTTCCCATCATTCTTAGCTTCCCAAACTTTGCGTTTTCTTGTGTTTTCACTCTTGGCACTTGTCCTCCGTGGTTCAAAGAGAACCATACCTCATGTAGTGTATGACTTACTCGTACGTTACGCCATCACCGATCGGCAGCGTCGCCTAACTCTAACAGGGTGACTTTCGCCGATCGGGATTTATGTGGAGCTGAGCACACATAGCTTGACCGTGATGAAGTTCCCAGCGTAACGCAACACAACGCTTACACCGATACTACGCTTACTTATGTATCGCGGCGAGCAAATAAACCTCTGGTGCCTTTGGGCGACAACGTGGCAAGATCGGCAATAACCCAGCTGGTATCAAGATCGGCAATAACCCAGCTGGTATCAAGATCGGCAATAACCCAGCTGGTATCAAGATCGGCAATAACCCAGCTGGTATCAAGATCGGCAATAACCCAGCTGGTATCAAGATCGGCAATAACCCAGCTGGTATCAAGATCGGCAATAACCCAGCTGGTATCAAGATCGGCAATAACCCAGCTGGTATCAAGATCGGCAATAACCCAGCTGGTATCAAGATCGGCAATAACCCAGCTGGTATCAAGATCGGCAATAACCCAGCTGGTATCAAGATCGGCAATAACCCAGCTGGTATCAAGATCGGCAATAACCCAGCTGGTATCAAGATCGGCAATAACCCAGCTGGTATCAAGATCGGCAATAACCCAGCTGGTATCAAGATCGGCAATAACCCAGCTGGTATCAAGATCGGCAATAACCCAGCTGGTATCAAGATCGGCAATAACCCAGCTGGTATCAAGATCGGCAATAACCCAGCTGGTATCAAGATCGGCAATAACCCAGCTGGTATCAAGATCGGCAATAACCCAGCTAGTATCAAGAAGCACTATATATTGCTGCAGAATATTTATGGCAACACGCATACTGATAGCGGCCACATGATGTAAGAAGTAAATTCAAACTGCATGCACGCAAATAAACTACGAACAAGCAAAACATGGATAATAATATTAAACTTATCCATGGAAAGAATCATGCTGTAAATAAACTTCATTTAGAGAGGAAAATTTGTATAAAAACATAATGCGGTCGGTATTTACATCGACGACAGGAAACTGCTTTTCAACTTCAGTCTTGAGTGTGCTGTAGCTCCTATCAGTAAGTTGAATTACTCTCTTTACATTTTCAAACAAAAAGACGCACTTGAATTGCTCAAATTTCGCAAGTTATTTTCATTTTCACAATTTGTTATTTTCACAAATTACTTTTGTTGCAGCGGTCAGAAAAACTCACAAGCTGCTTTACTGACGCTAACGATGTTATAACGATACCAGTGCTGAGAAAGTGTACTGGAATAACCCGATATAACTTTGTCTGCCAGCTGGGGTAACCAGGGCAAATTAATTGCAGGGTAACGGGGTCGAGTTCGTATAAACATAAACATAATGCACGATAGAGAGCGACTCGATCTATAATCCTATGTGTTCAAATCAAATTCGACCACACATCTCGAATAGTTCTTTAATGAGGCCTAGTGTTGCATCAGCACATCCTTGGTGGATTATTACAAACCAGGACTTAAACAGACATTGTCCAAGGACGAGGCGGATTTGCGAAGAGGAGGGCCGGACTACCCCCACACATTTTGCAGTTGCCGGATTACGGCCACTCTATTTCGAAAAGGGACGGTTTTTCTTAGAAAAGCAATGTTTTTAATCCTCATTTCGCTCGATGCAGTTGCCCGGATCGCTCGATCCCCTATCTCTTCAAATTGTAAGTAAACATGACACTGGCATAAACCAAGAACACAGCTTGTCTAAGCATGCATCTGGATGCAGGATGTGAAAGCTGCATTGGAAAAGATATCGATTCAGTATCTGTAAAGGTCAAACAAACGATTGTAGGAAGCCGTAGGCTTCCGTAAAGGCTCGTGCGCGTTCTTAAGGATCCGCAGCTGTTCGTAGGGATCAGTACACATTCGTAAGGGCCCGTAAGCATTTGCAAAGATCCATAAATATTCGTAATGCCCCGCAAATGTTAGTGGGGCCCGTAGACGTTTGCAAGACTGTAGGCGTCCGTAAGCGCCTATAGAAGTTCGTAAGGGCCCGCGGACGATCATCAGGGTTCGTAGACGTTTTAGGGGCCCGACAACAGCCTCGGCGGCTATAAGAAGTGTTGTTGGCCTTTCTATCTTCGCATGCCGACCACGTAGACCGTTACGTACGGCAACTTGGCTGGACTGGAAACGCTAGCCGACAGGGCCGAAGGGGGACGGCGAGGGGACAACCGATCCCGCCGAATGCTTGGCTACGTTCCTGATGGTGTATTCATGTTTGCTAATTCTGGCAAACCATGATTTGTGTGCACGTATATATAAAACACCTTCACATGATAATATGCTGAACTGACATATATGCTGCTATATATTTAAGTTCGCTTCATGTACAAGGGCCATGATGAATTATAAAATAAGCATCATCGCACTCACCTAAAGAACTGTGAGAAGTGTGTAATTTTGTGCTGCCCTATATATGCATGGTTTTTCAACACAATGAGACGTCTTCCATCTTGCGTAGACACCGGAGACAATGGGAAAATATATCGAAGATCGTTCAGGGCAACAGGTATTACAGTATCAGTCCGAGACAATTCATATGAATTAGTCAGCCCATCGTAGTCAGAGGACATGATCCTGACTATGAACAACTGGAAGTCATCTTTTTCGCACACTGCACATACTTCGCCAAATGCAACTTCTTCATCCACTGTTACCAGCACAATGTTGCCGACAGCATAAACAAAGCTATCGATCTCGGCGTATTTTCCAATGCTAAATCCTTGTCTTTCCAACTCACGGCCAATGCTGGTCGGAAATGACCATTCCTTCAAGAACTTGAAAACTTTAGCCTGACTTGCGCACTGAATGATGGAGAATTAAGCACAAACGCGATGTGCAGCTGGTGTTTTCGAGCTACAGTTCTAGGTATATTCCTGAAATATTTGTTTTCTCTGATCAGGCCTTTCATGAACGAGTACTTGCTTTCAAATCGCATGGTCCAGCAGTACCGAACAGGTCCATGCTTGATAATTTGTGACGGATAGTGGACCATGTAATGGAACTTCGGCTTTAGTCTAAACGTAGGGTACACACAACGCAGATCATGGAGCGAATCGGCGATCTTGAATTCCAAAAATGCCACATCCCCATGGGAAAAGCTTCTTGCGAATAGTCGTTCAATGAAACAACAGAGATCCGTGAGAACTTTCCATTCCACACATCCAGCTGGGATGTAACTTGCTAGGAGCAATGGCACGTATCTTAAAAGCGTCCAGCATTGACTAGCAGACTGTCTGATGCGAATGAGTCCCCTCGTTTGCTTGATTGGCATCGGGGAATAATCCTGACGACTCCATGTGAATCGGGAGAGGAGCACATTCAGCTCTGTCAGGCTTACGTATTTCTTGGTACAGACAATGGTCGTAATGATCAGTGCCAGCGTACATGGCACCACGCCTTCCAGCAAGTCGTGTCCAATATCGGGAGGGAAACCATCTGCTACGCTGAAGTAAGGAAGCTCAGAGTACGCGCACCTGCCCTTGATCCCAGTTTGAGAAACAAGGTCTTGCTGAAACCCACTATCCTCTAGACATTGCAGCTGAACACGTCACGTGTTCTTAACACGAAATCTTTTTCCGTAAACTTGGTCTGAAAGTCATCTGACGATCCCAGACAGAATCTGCATGGACTTCTCCCACTTGAAAAGTTTTGCATAAAACCGGCAATGTTGTGGACAGCAAGGTTGTCACATGACACAAATGATAGCTTGTCGTAAACAGTTACCAGCTCGCCGCGGACGCTAACCTCTATCCCATTGGTCCATAGCAGCTTCAAATCATCTATTAGTCTCCTTAGGACTACCAGCCAGCCGTATTCGCGAACTACAGAAGACAAACAGAGTACCAACATAAAAATAGTGTCAACCTTTGATCGCAGTTTCGCAGGAACATTCAGAAGGGACAAATTTAGCGTTGCTAATTTGTGAACACCAGAAGCACTTCCCAGAGGGTTTGCTACTTCGAAGTCATCGTACGATATTGATATATATAGTGTGTTTCTCCTTCGCGGTGTGTGATCAGTTCTATCAAACACGTCAGCGATCTTCGGAGATCCAGCAGGGTGGTCTTCAAAAACCCAATTATGCAGCTGCGGCAAGCATGTCAAATGCTGTAACTGTGATATAAGGGAGACATACTAAAACGAATCGATCTTGCCATTGATTCTTTGCCCAAGCACAACAGTCTCAGTTTCCACGTATGGAAGATGATTTTCCACACATTTTTCATATTTGTGGGACTCCTCATCAAATCACCACATAACCCATTCCATTGATCAAACAACCTATAAATGTGGTAACTGAAAATGTGTTGGCATTTAGATGCCCTAAACCTGGACTTGTCTAACCTGAATTGATGATCTCTATGCAATAAACTAAATAAAAGAGCACGATTTTGATTGACATTCCAACAGCAAATGTATATCTTTCGGTTGGTAATAAACTATTGAGTTATTGCTTATCAATACCAGTGAAACTGTTGTTATCCATGTGGCTTGGCAATATACAACGTTTACAAGTTTCGAGTTTCAATGGCTTTGCCTGAGAGAGTGCCATTACTATTGCCTATTTCAATTGCTACAGCAATTGGAATAAACAACATCTCCGGTGGTGCTATCTTACTGAGGTTAGAATAAAAAGCATCTTCTAGCTGCTATGCTATTGTATTGCATATGTTATTGGCTAATTGTATTGTTAGGTTGTGTTAGGATAGGTTTCTCAATTTCTTGATTACTTTTTGATGTGTTTATCTCTTCCAAAGTCCTTGCACAACTTCCTTCTCAAAGCATCTAAGCTATACAAACTGAAGTATGAGGGCTATGTTCACCCATTGTTAGGGGTTGCCATTCCAACTGAGGTATTCAGTAACTCAGTAACTCAGTAATTCAGACACCAATGACGCACACACATGACCATCTCATTGAGGCTGTGAAATGCTTTGGTTGGTTATTGGGGTTTAGGGGCGCATCGACTGCAGAGGTCATGCAGCGCCATAGACATTTATTAGAACCTTCCACAACACATTCATGGCTATTACGATTCCTCGTCTTGTAGATAAAACGATAAGAGTAGGATACAATTTTGTTAAAACACTGCGATGACAACCATTCCAAATTCACATTCTCACCAGTCTCACATAACACCAGGCAATAACTAACTCATGCCAAACATATCCATCAAGATGGCCTGATATGCCGTTTCAGCGCCGCACCAAACCGTGACACTGGCAGTTCTCTCAGGTCCTGAGGTAATACGTTATAAAGAGCAGCTGCTCTCACTTGGAACCGCCTTTTTCCCATTTCCGTTCTAGATCTGGGCAGGTAGAGATCGCTAGCATGTCTAGATACTGACTGCCTCGCCCAGTGTGAAATGCTTTCAGATTTAATTCTACAAAACTATGTAGATGACAACAGTTTCTCTGACGAGGCTTGAGATCTGTCAGGAAGCCAGGGGAAGTCAGTTATCATTTCAAGTCATATTTTCAGATTGAAAATATAGAACATGACAAATTAACATCAATAGGGTATCAAAACAAGAGGTTCAGCCCCCTCCCCCCTGATCGACCAGGAATTTCAAGCCATGTTAGCTGGCATTGACAAGCAATGATGTAATAGTTTGCTACCAACAGAAAGTGTGCAATTCCAATGAAATGAATGGTAACATTGTCACAGTACTCCGGGACCTGCCAGGGAGTAAATATCGCCATAAATCTGGCTCTTGTAAGACATTATCCTGGGACGGATCTTGCAGATAAATAGGTCATAAGGTCATAAAGTGTTCAGACTTAATACAAGCCAGAGGGGCCCATCTGGGTTGAGTCTGTACAGGTAAGATATCATGCACCTTGATAAAAAGACGCTCATCACCCCAGCCAATACCACATCCAAAATTCCAAAGAAACTATCCACTAACTTCCCACACACCTATCAATACCTATCTACCTTCCCCATCCAGCCCTATAAACTTGATCCTGTGTAACACACACATAAATTGGGTGCCCTACCAATAATCTTCAAACTCAATCCATGTCTACTTAAAGTAGCTTGTACTGTGTACACCTTCTAGCATAAATCTCACCCCATCCACCACTAATTAGAACGTAAATACAAGTTTTTCTGGACTGAACAATTTGTTCACCTTATTTTTAAATTCATTCAATGAGGGACTCCCCACAACATCAGCAGGCAGCCAATTTCATCAATCAACCACCCTTTGACTGAATAGGTTGGTTGGTTTGTTAATTAGTCCAAGGGGTACATCAACTGCATTGGTCATATGGCATCCAAAAGGTAGATACATAACTAGGTACCCTACCTCCTGCAAAATTTGTGCAGTTTGGACTGTTGTGACCTCAGAACATGTAACATGTTACCCTTTTTTGTTATTTTTGCAGTATATGGTAACCACGAGACCAGTTTTACACACATTTTATCTCCATCAAGCATACAATGGGGTTAGATTTGGTTAAGTTGTGTCAGGTTAGGCTTTTGTTGTAAGTTAGAACATCTTTTTTTTTGGGGGGGGGGATTTCTTTAAAAAAGGGTTTTTCTTAAAAATATAGTTTAGGCTAGCTTAGGCAATAGAGTAGACTTGGTATGAAATTTTAGAAAAAAAATGGTTGGAAATGTTCCATTAAAAAAAGAATTTCCTGTCTTGCATGGAAGGTTAGGATAGGTTAAGTTGGCTAGGTATGTTACATTTATTTTCTTTATTTTGAACACTACTTTTTATGCCATATTACCCAATGCCAAGCCCCTTTTGGGGTGTTATTTTGCCTCCCAACTGAAAAGTGTGCATTTGCAGAGTAAATGAGTGGTCATATCATGTTCAGTACTTTAATAAATATTGGATATAAAAATAAATTTCTAGAAATCGGGTATTACCTAAAACTGCAAACTTAACATTTTTCATGCAGTAAAGAAAACTGAATGTTCTGCCTTGCAGACATGGCTGATCTCAGTAATTGACAGCTCGTCATACAATTCTTACCGAACAATCAACTTCATGAGTAAGATTTGGGCTGCTATGACCTTTGGTCAGGTCAAATGTCACCTACAAAAAATAATAATTTTCCACTCAGTAGTTCCTGTGGTTAGCCATGTTAGTGAGCACAAAATAGCTTTCTAATAGCAAAAAAGTCTTTAAAAAATTAAATAATGCAAGATAACATAACCTAACCTAGCCTAAATGGTATTATAGTGCTTTAAGATGGTAACAAAACAAGTTACACACACACTTCCCTCCATAAAGCAAACAAATGGGTAAGGATTGGTTAGGTCAGGTTAGTGTAGGTTTTTCAAGTTGGAAAATTTTCACCAAAAAAAATTCCTTTCTCTTCAAAAATGTGGGATTTGTTTTTCTCCAAAAGCAGGCTATGCTAGGTTAGATTAGGCTAGGTTGGGTTAGGTTTACGTTTATTTGGAAAATTTTAAGGAAATAAATTGCCTGCAATTTTGTATAATTATATTTTTGCATTTTGTTCTCCAAGGGGAGGTTACGCTAGGTCATGTTAGGTTCTGTTGCATTTGTATTGTATTTTTTAAACATTTCTTTTTATTTTGTGACCTAACTCAAAGCCTCTTTTTGGTGTTATTTTGCTCACAACCTGAAAAGTAAGCATTTACACAGAAAATGAGTGGTGTCATCATCTTAGTCATATTCATGAACATTGTATTGGAAAGATAAATTCCAAGAATTGTTAATACTTTTTAAAGCAAAAATGTACCACCCATACCCAGGAGAAAACAATCAAAAGGATTACATTTGAAAAGTTTCAAACAATTTTTTTATCTCAAATTTTCCAAATTATGAAGAAAAAACCTTACAAACCTAACCTAGCCTAACACAGCCTGCCATTGAAGAAAAACAAGTTGCTTTTTATTTAAAAAAAAATGAAAACAATTCCAACTTTAAAAAAAAAACTAACTTAACCAAACCAATCCAAGCCAAGCCAAGCCAAACCAAACCAAGCCCATTTGTTTGCTTTATGGAGGAAAAATATATATATAAATATATATATAAAATAATATAAATAGGTCTTAAACTTAATAACTTCCATACAACCTGACACATAAATGGCTTTAAATGATACTACATACATATTCAGTCTTCAAACAACATGGTTTGCAAACCTTAGGCCTGACCAGAATTTGAATTTCTTCATGGTTAATGTCAGGTGAAAACCTCTGAATCAAGGGGAACAGCACCTCATTTGACCAGGGATGGTGCAAGCACTCCTTTTACTCATTATATACCATGCAATTCCATAGGACTAATGCTAAAATTGAACAATTTGAAGAACTGCCCTCCTCCACCACCTCATGCTTCTAAGTTCATCATCCATGCTCCTAATGTTTCATATTTGGTCTCAGGCCCGCCATGCCTATGCACAGGAAGTAATTATGGTCAATAAAGAGCATGCTGCTATTACTTCTGGCTCCAGAGAATAG
This sequence comes from Ashinkailepas kermadecensis, assembly GCA_034440615.1. Lineage (NCBI taxonomy): Eukaryota > Metazoa > Arthropoda > Thecostraca > Neolepadidae > Ashinkailepas > Ashinkailepas kermadecensis. Next base: position 69,380 of record JAOTOM010003555.1, read on the forward strand.
ATTCTCAACCGCATGGTGATCATTCAAACATTGGCATTAGTCTTCATGCAAGTCAGCAAACACATAAACATACACATGGGAAGAATTATGAGAGCATTGTGACATTGGAATAGTGCACATATTGCCAATGCATAAGTAATACCAAATGAAACTCACCATCCTTCCTTTCCGCGGTCGCCAATGGCGGACGCTGCACTTTCCCGCGCACTTCACAAAAGAAACGCCTTCTTCAGCGCGTATAACAATCAAGTGAAAACACAAGTTTTTGCACCTTCATTCGGTACTTATCATAACGTTTATTGCACTTATCTTATATATAATTACTTATACCTCAGCCTGTTGAATAATTGGGTAGAAATACCTCGTTTTTTGTTCATTGGGTAACGCTAACTTCGGTAATGTAACGGTACTCATAATTATGGGTCCCATGACACAAATATATCTGTCGCGAGTACCTCCAGCATTCAGTGGATCATATTGCCCGGTTGTGTTCGTTTATTTAGCTCACATGAGCCATATGATGCGTAGAGATACGTATGAAATACGAGTAGCCGTATCCAATTTGTTACTTCTACCTCAATGTGGATAGGATAATGCGTTATGATGTAACAAAACCGTCTTTTATAGTGTACAGGAACTTCTCTATGTGTGAAAATATCATAAAAAGCAGGGCTATCGTACTCTTTTGGGTACTTTTATCCTGTGGTTGGGTCAATATTTATCTGTGTGTACATCTGTTGCATTACATCAACTCCTGAATTAGTTGCATAGTTGGAAGGTCATGTCCAAGTGTGCATGACTTAAAAATGAAGTGCTACGATGTGATATGTGCAGTTTTTACTTAGTTATGGATTGTAGGGAGTTTTTCACATATTCAAATATGTGCATGCTGCTTTCTTAGGAAGCTTAAATGTCTTAAAAGTGGGAGGGCCAGCTACCATTGCTGGCCCCCCACTTTGAAAAGTGGGTGGGCTATGGCCCCCCTGCAGCCCCCCCTGTTCCTACGCCTATGTGTGTAACTAAAGTTCCCTTCCGAGCAAACGCTCTGCCGCATGCATCACACGTGTACTGCGTCTCCGGCTGGGTTATCCGGTGGGTTATCTCTGTGTTATCTCTGAGTTATCATGTGGTGAGCAAGTGGACCGCTGAGAGCAAATGTTCTGTCGCATATGTCACATGCATAAGGCCGCTCCCCGGAGTGGGATATTACGTGTTTAAGCAAACTACCCCTAGTCATATACGTACTGCAGCAAGTGTCACACGTGTAAGGCCGCTCTCCGGTGTGGGTTTTCGTGTGATCATACCAAGCCATGCCGGAAGTAAACGTAGTACCCCATATGTCACATTTGTGTGGTTGCTCTCCAGTGTGGGTTCTCACGTGTCTAGCCAAGTGACTCACGTTAGTCAACGTCTTGCTGCATGCCTGACACTGGTAAAGCCTCTCTCTCTGATGTGGGTTTCATTGTGCATAACCAACCTATATTTGGCAGGAAGCATACTGCCGCATGTGTCATTATTTGGCAGGAAGCATACTGCCGCACGTTAGTCAATCGTCTTGCCGCATGCCTGACATTTGGTAGGAAGCCATACTGCCGGATGTGGGTTTATTTGGCAGGAAGCATACTGCCGCATGTGTCACGTGCATATATTTGGCAGGAAGCATACTGCCGCATGTGTCACGTGCATATATTTGGCAGGAAGCATACTGCCGCATGTGTCACGGATTATGTCAGTGAAGGATGGATTTGGAATCTGAGAAAATTCCTACGTTTCTAGCTTCACGCCTCATGAGAATGGAGATGGGAACAAAATGGTCATTGCTTCAGCGGAATAGATGGTGAAGATATCCGATAGACTCTTGGAAAGCCTAAGGCCTGGTCCAGTGATGCCGATGGCTACCTTGACCTCGTGTTTCGATCCAACAGTGAATACGAGTGTTTTGTGATTGTTGTCATCGGCCAATTTGTGGAAAGTGCCAATAATTTCCGCCGATGTGATAGTAGATTTATTTTCCGAGAGCAAGTACTCGACCTTTGGTTGACTGAGGGTCCAGAATGGCCTAGTGGGCGGTCGAGCTGCAGTGGTTGGGATTTTGAGGTTAAGATCTGAGAGAGCCGTGGCAATTTGAATCTTATATGGCGGAAGTTTGCGCTCCAATGGGCTCTTGTCGTATCTGCCAGGTGTGAAACAGCGCTGTGCCGGTTGACTTTTAATGGATTTGATTTTAATGTGGTATTGGCACAGCTGTTGTGTCCTGAATTGAAGGGGAGCATTCGAGTCCACTAGAAGACTAGCCACCAGTGTGGTGCTGAGGGCTGCCTTGACTGCAGTTTTTTTTTTTTGTTTTCTAACTTTTTTGCTCTGGCTTTCTGAAATGGTGGCAACGATGATGTTCTTGCATTCTAGGATGGGTCGTATGATTGATTTGTAGAGCCGAAGTAGTGTTTTTCCTGTATCCGCCCCAGTTTGTGCCTGCAAGTGCGCGGAGTACGTTGACGCGCTTCGCGCATCTCTCCGAGATAGACGTGGTGTGTGGCGTTGAAAGTAAGTTTTTGGTCAAATGTATTCCTATGAAGTGGACACTTTTCACCTGTCCGATGGCTTCGCCATCGATTTTAATTAGCGCAGCAGGTGTAGGACGGGGGGGCGGAGACGACAAAATGTGACCGTGGCCGATTTTTCTGCGGACAGGCAAAACCCCACGTTTTTCACCACTTTGCGATGCGATGTGAATTGCCAATGGCAATGGCAATGGCTGCTTGAATGTTTTTTTCCAGCTTTTAGGAAGCATTTTGCTATTGTCCAAATGGCAATGGCGTCCGCGAAGAGTGAGTATTGAAGTGAAGTGTCTGTGTGATCAGCAAGTATGTCGTTAATCATGATGATGAAGAGTCTCGGTGAGAGCACGCTCCCTTGTGCCAGACCCTGTTCCTGAGGTGTGGTGTTTAATGTGACACTGCCGAATCAGACCTAAGTGAGGAAGTTGAGGAAGGGGGGGGAGGAATGGGGGAGGAATCCTTCTCTTTGAGGAAGTTGAGAATGAAGTGTGCCTTGCCAGGTGCGGTGACGGATGGTGCGGTTGTGGAGGGGATGTCCGTGGCGGAGATGGTGTTGCGTAAGTGTTGTCTTGCTGCTTGTGGTACGCTTAGCTGTCGCTTACCGCCACCCCCCCCCCCTTATCCCACTTTGGGAAATCGGGGGCGGGGGGGGGGAAGGTCCCTCCCAGGCTGCACCTCCTTTTGCGTGTGTGTGGGTTTTGGCCCCCCCCCCCCCGTGTGGTGATGTCGATCTCATTTCGGAGGATGTCGTGTGGTGACCGGCGCACTGGCTGCATCGTGGTGTTGGCGACGCGCATGCGCGTTCGCCATGACCATAGCAAAAACAGTGCGGGCACCCAATAAAAGCTTTTCACGCCCGCACTTACCACATACTCTCTTCGCTGATTCGCTCGCACGTCTACGTTACGTACGTTAGGACCTGGAAGCGCCTACAGCACCGCACGAGATCGGTGCGAAGACGCAGTTGAACACACCAGCTCCAGCCACCTGCCACCAACACTACACTACACTACACGACACCGGACCACAAGACCTTCTACACAACCTCTCTGCACAACGACCTCACCTCTCATCCCCCCCTCTTTCCACTACTACCTACCTACTCCTCTCTACCCCACCTGAACTACAAGACCTTCAGTGCAGTGCAGTGCGCCATCATCGTCATCACTTCGGCTACTTCTCCGCTTCATCACCGCTACTTCTACAAGCTTCATCACCGCTACTTCTACAAGCTACATCTACCGCCTACCTCTACACCTGTATCTACGGCTATCGTCTTCTGCTCCAAGGTCAGTCCGGCGGTGCCGCCACTCCCTCCCGCCCCGGGCTCCCTCCACCCCACCCCCGACTTTCCCTCTAGTGCCCTCTGCACGATCTTTATCTGATCTGTCTGACCGTGCTCTCTTCACGCACATTCTCCGATTTCTTTGTGTTCTCTTCGACTATTCTGCCCCTCTGTTACAATCTGTTGGGCTCTCTTCACGCCCTTCTATACCCTCCGCCAACTATTGTATTGTTCACTGTTGCACACACACCTGTCACAACGCACCTTTCCCCAACACCACATACAACATAAACACATACAACAGCCCACGTACCCACAGAAACATGGCCAACGACACCACACCCACAGGCGAATTCTTCATCTGCCGCCGGGGGGACGGGTGTCCATGGGCTCCCTCGACCCCTGGCGTGTAGATGAGGAATTCGCCACCTACACGGGAGCGCCCCTACACGCCAAGGTACTTAGGTCAGGGGCGCTCCTCATACAAGCACACAACATCGACGCACGCCTCCTACCTAACATGCACGCCATCCTCAACATCCCGGTCACCATCACCCCTGCCACACACCTTAACACTTCACAAGGGACCATTATGGCGAGAGAGCTGGCCGATATATCGGCGGACGTCCTGGTCGAGAGGCTCCTCGACCAGGGCGTCACCGCCGTGTACCGGCCGGCCCCTAGGAACACACGCAGCACAGGACTCCACATACTGACATTTAACACCCGCACACCACCAAAACACATTAAAGCAGGATACATTAGGTACGACGTCAGTCCACGTGCACCCCTCCCGCGACGCTGTGCCAAGTGTCAGCGCTATGGCCACTCAAAGGGGGGTGCCACAGCACCACACACACATGCGGGAACTGCGCCCAGCCACACCCCACTGACCAGTGCACAAGCGGCGAGCACCACTGCGCCGCCTGCGGGGGGATCACGCGGCGTCGGACGGGGGCTGCCCCCGGTGGCAGGCGGAGCGCGAGGTGCTCCGCCGAGTCCATCTCGGGGGGCATGTCCCTGCCCGACGCCAGGGCAGTGGTCTTCGGCCCGCAGGCGGCGTGGCCAACTCGCCGCACAGAGCCGGGGAACCACACATCAGCACCACCACTCTCCTACACAGAATACCCGGCTCTCCCCACACGATCACCACGCAAGCAGAACACAAACACAAACTCACAACGAACAGACACACCAACACCGACCAACACCAACACACACAAGAAACACCCCGCGACGCCAGGACACCCCACTACCTACAGACCACTGCAAGCACCACCACCTATCCCAAACCGCTCACAGGTACTTACTCCACCCTGCCACCCTCCACCGCCACCACCCTACCAACCAGAATCCTCAACATCCCCAACTTCACACACATCGAACATATCACTGGCACAACACTCGCACACAGACACCGGATCAGAGCAAACGGACACCGATCACACCACAACTGACTCAGACATCACAATCCCCTTCAACCCAACACCAACACCACCCCCCACCCAATCACAAGAACCTCATAGGCCCACGAAAAACACCGCCAAAAAACAATCACCCAACAGACCACTCACTCGTGCCAACACTCACAGACAATGAACACAATACTACAATGGAACACGCATGGACTCATTAGACACTGGCCAGAATTCAAACACTACGCACTACAAACAAACCACACAGCACTATGCATACAGGAAACACACTTCAAACCACAGGACCCATACCAATTCAACATCCCTCACTACACGCTACACAGACAAGACACACACAACACACACACATACAGATCAGGCGGAGTATGCACATACATTAGGAATACAACACCGCACCGCCTGATACAATTCAACACCACAGCAGACATATTACTCACGGAAATCCACCTACACAACACAGCTTACACACTCATCAACATATACGATCCCCCCTCGCGAACCACAGAAACCCTTTCGGAATTAAACAAGGCACTCGATCAAATTCACACACCCGTCATAGTCACAGGAGACTTCAACTCGCACCACCCACTATGGGACACCCGCACAACACGACCCGATCACAGAGCACTCACACTCATCACACTGGCCTACACAACATAACCTCACAATACTCAACACCGGATCACAAACATACCTCGTCCCAATTAACCACACCCTCCCCACTACCCCTGACGTAACCCTGGCATCCTCACGCATAGCCCTTACCCTATCATGGACATCCGACCCCGATCCTCAATTCAGTGACCACGCACCCATAACCATCACCTTTAACCAAATCCCGACCACCGGCCCACCACATCCACCCACGGGCCGATGGAACCTCAAAAAAGCATCCTGGACACCCTTTTCAGAATCTATAGCAGCACAAACAGCACACAACCCACACCTCACACCAGAACAATTTGCAGACATCCTCATCACCACAGCACACCAACACATACCACAAACAAAACCACGCCATCAACACAAACCTCGCGCGGCACCCTGGTGGAGCGACGAATGCCACCGGGCGGTCCGCGCGAGGAACCACGCACGACACAGACACGAAAGACACCGCACACCAGAAACACTCACAGTATACAAACAACTCAGAGCAGCCTGCAAAAGAACCATTAAAAATGCCAAAAAAACGTCCTGGAATAAATTTTGCACCCAATTTAACAGATTCACTCCTCTCGGCGAAATTTGGACACTTCTTGGAACATTCCAACATCGACAAAGACCACAAGCCAAAGCCATCACACTCATACACAACAACGTCACCACCACAGATCCACAAAGAATAGCAAACATTTTCGCACACAACTATCACATTAGGTCATCCACACTCGCACGACACCCCCCACCACCAACCAGACACACACGGCCACACCTTTACAACACTAGGTTTACACTCACAGAATTACAAATAGCAATCACACAAACAGGAAACACAAGCGTAGGACCAGACAACATACACTATTCATTCTTCAAACACCTACCAACACAAGCACTACAAACACTACTGGACACCTACAACACCGCATGGACAACACATACATACCCACAATCTTGGCTACACGCTCTGCTCATTCCTATCCCAAAACAAAACACAGACCGAACCCTATGCGACTCCTACCGCCCTATCGCACTAACCAGCTGTCTCCACAAACTCTTTGAACGCCTTGTCAAAAAACGCCTCCTCTACATTATTCAAACACAAAAACTAATCTCTCCTATACAATCAGGCTTTCTCCCTAACCGCTCCTGTCTTGACAACCTCACCTACCTCACCACCCACATCCAGGAAGCGGCGGCACAGAAACGTACCACCGTCGCCGTCTTCCTGGATCTCAAACAAGCATATGACACTATCAACATCACAGCACTCTTACAACACCTATACAACCTAGACATACAAGGAAGACTAATACACTACCTACATTTCTACTTACTAAACAGATCATTTCAAGTCAAAATTGGGCCCCACACGTCAGACATTAAATTCCCCACGACCGGCTTAATGCAAGGCTCCGTTCTAAGTCCCCTTCTCTTCATTCTAGGCCTAAACTCACTCATCACTGACAACTTCCCGACCAAAATAGCAATATACGCAGATGACATAGTAATATGGACATCACACGAAACACCCAACAACGCACTAGGAACACTACAAAGAGCACTATCAGAACTACACAACAAATTAGCCTTACTTAACCTACACATAGCACCACACAAATCGAAGTGCATGCTATTTGGCAACACTCGATACACAAACTTACAACCACTAAAAATAGACTACACACCCATACCATTTGTAACTACAACAAAATTCCTAGGTATCACATTAGACCCACGACTTACCTTTCGGCCACACATCTTAGACATCCACAAACGCGCATCAAAACGAATAAACATCCTCAGAGCACTTTCTGGCACAAACTGGGGATCCGATCGAAACACACTTCTAACTCTCTACAAATCACTCATTCGGCCAATTTTGGAATACGGATCCCCACTCTTCGAAAATGCAGCTAAATCAAACATCCACCTACTAGACACACTACAACACCAATGCCTCAAAATAGCCACCGGAGCATATATCACTACACCTTATCTCGCACTGCACATATACAACCACATACCAGAACTCAAACACAGACGCACAGAAGCACTACTTAGATATCATTACAAAACACAACTTGTCAAACACCACCCATGCACTGAAGCACTCAAAATCCGCACCAAACGCAGACACATACTCATGAACGCAACACGACTCAAAACCACGATAGGAACTCGCATACACCAACACGCAAATAGACTACAAATCACACTCCCCACAGCACAACCCCCTCCCACCGCCCACAGCATGGTGGAAACACCAAGCACCCACAACACACTTCCTCATAGACAAACCGAAACACACATACACAGACGCAGAAATTCAACAACTCTTCCTACAATTCACATCACAATATGCAAATCACAACATCATCTACACAGACGGCTCCAAATCACATACACAGCAGACGGGCACAGCGGCGGTGCTGTATACAAATACAGCACCGCCCCGAGTCATCTTACGTGCCCGTCTGCACGACACAGCATCCACATACACAGCAGAACTCTACGCAATCTTCTCGGCATACTCCACCATCTATAACACACAAATGCAACACAATATCATAGCAACAGACGCAAAATCAGCACTACAAAGCATAACACCATACGCCAAATTCAAACACCCACTCATTCCCAAAATACTCTACATACATAACAAACTAAACATCCAACAACGCCCACTACTTCTCTGGATCCCAAGCCACACAAACATACACGGTAACGAACACGCAGACACAGAAGCAAACCTAGCCACAACACTACAACAAACCACGCAATGCCCATACTCAAAATCCGATTACTACCCCACAATACGCCAAGCCCTCAACAAACACATACAACAAACCTGGGACACAGCAATAACACAACTCCACGAAATACACCCCAAACACGAACAATGGCACTCCATCAACCAACACACCAGACAAAAAGAACGTACACTAACACGCATACGAACAGGACACACAGCACTCACACACTCCTACCTCATCTTACGACAACAGCGACCACAATGCACAACATGTCACCGAATACTCACAATCAAACACATACTCATTTACTGCACCAAATACAACCACCAAAGACAACATATCACCAATTATTGCGCCACACACAACATCCCACTAAACCTCACTACTCTCCTCAACGACGAACATCCAGCACTACACGAACATGTCTTCCACTTTCTCTCTATCACACGCATACTAGAACAACTGTGAAAAAAGGGGAAAACAAAAAAAAAGAACAAAAAACCAAACAAAAGATGGAACGAAAACAAAAAGATGTTACAAAAAATGAACAAAATAGCCAAAAAACGAAAAACATGACGCTGATTAAAGAACAACAAAAGAAAAACAAAGACATACCCCAAAACTCAACGTTCTTGCAATGTCTCAAGCAAGGCGAAGACCCAACCCCAAACCCCCAACTACACCCCGTACCCCAATTTGGCACCGTCCGGACTGGCGACTCTTCTCAACCGCATCATCTTCGGACTCCGACCAACTCTACTATACTTCCGCTCAACCGAACTCTACTCAACTCTACTCTACTCAGCTCTACTCTACACTACAAGAATCTACTTCGACACTGCTCAACCAATCAACACCCTCTTCCACCCCTCGACTAATCCCCTCGACACCCCTCGACTACCATACCCCTCACCCCTTTATACCGCTTAACACCAACACAACAACAACAACCGGAAACAGCCGACGTCACCACACGGTGGCAGGCTGGCCAAATTCATACACACACACACACGTTTCAGGTGCTAACAAGATATGTTTTACACACATTTTACCTCTGTAAGAGTTAGGCTGGGTTACGTTAGGTTAGGTTACATTGTGCAATGTTAGGCTACGTTGCATTGATATGCTGCTACGTTTTATTGCTCCGTCACGTTACATTAGGTTCAGTTGTCAAGTTGTGCTGTAATGTCATTTTTTATTCCTGACATATTTCCAATGCAATGTCTATGAACGTGGTTAACATGTTGTGACCACCCAATTCCTCTGCAAATGCTTACTTTTCAGTTGGCAGGCAAAATAACACCAACAAGGGTGCTTTCTGTTGTGTAGCATAGCATACAAAATAATGCTAAAGAAGAAGATGTGGCACAACCTAACCTAACCTGCCTTAACCTCCCAGGTAAGAAAGCAAGCACTTTTTAATGAAAATATTTCAAAGATTGCTTTCCCAAGCCTTTCCAAGTAAAAAACCTAACCTAACATTACCAGTTTTCTATTGTGCTTTAAGGTATCCACGTTTGTAGGATTTATACAATTCAAGGTTATATGATTGTATTCCCATTTTAATCCCATTATTTTTCATCAAGTGTTCTTAGTCTTTGTTGAAAGAAAGACATTCACGGCAGCATTTCCACCGGTGGAAAAATTCATCAGCGTCGTTTAATGTTTTAATAAAACACTTCGAGTTATACTGTTCTGACTCAGAGGCAGATCTGCTCTGTCATTTTGGTTTGCACAAATTTTCACCTCAATATTTCTCCTGAAGTGAGCTAATTTTTGTTAAAAGAAAATGGTTTATGGCGATATTTCCGTACGCCAGCAACTTATCATTTACCTCGCACCGTAGTCGGCACTACCCACTCTTCCCCTGTGCATTTTGTTTTGTTTTCATAAGTTATTCCGAATCCGTGCTGGGGTGGCTTTATGCAACAGGCTTATGATGTTAAGCAGAGTTTGTTGTGTGAACCCTTGCCCACCACCCGATCGGTGAAATTCAGCTCAAAGTCTGTCAGCGAGCTTAAAGTGCCGTCAATGAACCGACACGGCCGCCTGAGTAGCTCATCCTCGGCTTCATCGGGCCAGTTGGCGACTGACACTCCCAGTCGGGGGCTAAATGCGAGAGCATTAAGCGACTCCCCCGTCTTGCCAGGGCAGGGGACCCAATGCAGGCCAGCGCTCCAACCAATTGAGCCACCGGGACGACAAGTGGGTAGGAGCTTTGATTCGCATCCGGCGTCCCGAGTTCAGTGTCCGGGAGGGATGGCAAGTTTTGTTTCTGTCATGAGTAATGCAATTTCGTGAATTGGCCGCATCTGAATCACTAGCGCTGCACACAGGCGTAGAAACGGGAGGGACCACTGGGGCGATGGCTCCACCAGCTCTAGAGGCGGGGCAGCAATGTTAACTGTACACCTCGCATTTTTTCAAAATACAATTTTCGCTTAGTATACTTCGGAACGATTTAATACAAGTACTGGCCGTTTACCCACCAGCAATCTACCTTTATACTAAGTGCAATTGCTTCATACTAAGAAGGGATACTTTAATTATAATTGTCTGCATTAAAAATTGGACAATTGGTAGCAAATGGACTTGAAAGTTGCAAAACTAAGCAAAACATTATGTAACATGCGCCAAGTCAACATCCGGCGACAAAAATATGTATTCTCGAAGACTTTCATCTTGTTTTTAATCAACGAATCAATATGTCGAGTTAATTACCTACATTACTCCAGGATGCATAATTTATCAGCTATGTCCTCTTATCCTGTATACACTGCATCCATATAGGAATAAAAGCCGTCTTCGGAAAAAGGTGAGTAGAGCCTGTGAACATGAAAGTGCCTCTTACCGGCGGCATGACCGTCATGCCCGAAATGATTTCTTGGCGGTGACAATTCCCTTTCATTTTTTGTTGTCAGAGAAGAACTGGATTATTGTATTCATTTTGTTCATCCCTTGAATAGTTAGTTTACTGTAAACATTCAACATTCGCTGTTCCACCATTGTTTCCTTGCTATTCCGTCGCTTCAAAATCTCCTTTGGCATACAACCTTGGACTTCTTGCAGCGAAATCCTCCACAAGCCGGCGGCGGATGTGCGCCGGCAAAGCCCACATCAAACGATCCGGGCGCTGTCATCAGTTGTATGTGGAATAATGTTTCGGGCAATTGAGGTAGCAATTTCAACTTCGAAGTTGAGGGAGAACTGGACTGACGTTGCATGCAGACATATTCTTGCGGTTATTCCACAAATGATTGCCACAATTGTCGCATCATAGGCGAGGTTGACGCATGTTCTCGGCTCACATCCGGCCAACAGAAACAAGAATGCTTGTTGCTTGAGCGCATCATCTTAACTACAAGGGCATCTCCATGGTACCGTAACAAAGCCAATTTTGGACCCCTTTTTCGAGTGCGTTTGGCAGCCTAATCACGGCTGCTCTCCTGTATCGTGGGACGTGGGCTCCGAGCGGATCCCAGGCATCGCCAGCTGACGCTGACGCTGCAGCTGACGCCTCCAGCCCCGGCTGTCGCGGCGTTTGTTATGCTTAAGTCAGCATCCGTTCTCACGGAGCGCCCGACCTGCCGGCCGAGGCTGTCATTGCGCTATGACAGTCGGGTATCATCATGGTGACACCCGTGTCACCACTGTACCATGCGGCACATGTAGGGCAGGGGGCTGGTCTGGAGTGCGATGACAGCACCCTCCCTTCGCGGTGTGATGTAATAGGTGATACGGCAGGAAGGAGCGTTGCCCCCTGTCCCATGAGCGACTGGTATGTTAGGTTGGTCCGGTTCCGGTATGTTAGGTTGCACACTTTTTGCCAAAATCGATAACAGCTTCCCCTCATTTGATGCATTTTTGGCCGCTGAACACGATGGAAGCATCAGAAATGCAAATTTCTCACATCTTTTGATGGCCCCGGCCACTTGAAGATTTTGGCTGGGACCAAATTTTGGACATTTTTGCATCTCATAAGCGGACTGGTGGAAAAATGAGTCCGCTTGAGCATTACATCGTCGAGGCAATTCATTTTCGATCATTTGGCACCATTCCCAAGATTTTAGCTGTCTTATTACCTCAGATTTCGTCTTCTGAAGTATGGAAGTTTCGAGCGGTTCCCTGGGCTGCCAAGAGATGGCAGGCCTAGCAAGCCCGGCTGCCTTCCACGTACACACAACTGAGGGACGCGAGGAAGTTTTCGCGGGAAATTCAGCTGTTTTGTGACAATCTTTGCGCAATAGCTATTGACGAATGCGAATGTAAACAACACAAAAAAGCAAGGATATTAGGAATAACCAATATAGATATAACTATAAATATTTGGTTATATTCAGCAGCGGCGGCAGCAGTGCTGAATATAACAGTGGCAAATAGCAGTGGTTTCAGGTGCCACAGCTGGGCGGGTCGCAGGGGCAGCCGTCTCGACATGAGCGCGAGCACATAAATATAACCAACGCTTCGTCCTGTGTTGTCCAGCAGGCATTAGGTATTAGCCATGGAAGGCCAGATATTTCGAAAGAAAATGAAGACACCACATTCTCAATTCGGCATTTTGCCACGACGGTTGCCAGGAACCCAGCTCCCAACAAAAGGGGATGTGATTGGCCGCCTGCAAATGATCCGCATCGAGCGCATACAAGCGGCTTCGGTCGTCGACGAAAGTCAGGTGTCCATGGAGGAATGCATGGAGGCAGTTGTAGAAGAGATCCTACACCTTTGGAAGCGGGCATCCATCCCCGTTCGTGATCGTGCTCGCGTCATAGAGGCTGTAAGAAGCCTTTGGAGCAGGAAGGACGCCATCAATAAAAAATCGGGCAAAAGCCAACAAACAGCACGAGCACGCCTCGTCAAGGTCGTGGTTTCGGACATGGACATGCTTTTTGACATCGCCAGCAGGACCCACCAGCCAGAGCTGCCTAAGGACCGCGCGTTCTTGGCGGACCAGCGCAGTCCCAGGCTCCTCCACATCGGGGGCCTCGACGCCGAGACCACCGCGCGCTGGCAATGGCGGGAGGAGCGGCAGGCGCGGCAGGTGCGGGAGGCGGCGAGGGCAGCTTCCGCTACCGCTGCAGCCACGGCAGCCACGGCGAGGGCGAGCCGTACTCGCGCCCAAGTCGAGACGGCTGCCCCTGCGACCCGCCCAGCTGTGGCACCTGAAACCGTCCGCACTGCTGCCGCCGCTGCTGGCGGCCCCTCCGCGGCCCGTCGCTCGGCGTCTCTGGCGCTCAGAGATGGCGCCGTACCGTACGGGGACCATCGTACGACTCGCGCTGCCCAGGTAGCTGGCGCTGCTGCCACCCCCGCCGCCGTCCTCACAGGTGCAGCTCCTGGCATCCAGTCCTTCGTTGCTGGTGACTCAGGTCCGTGTCATTCCCCTCACTTACAGTCCAATAGCCATTTGAAACCCGCTCCTCTGGCCTAATCTTATATTTTTCGCTCCTCACTTACAGTGCATTGATCACGTTTATCCACGCCCTCGTCTATGAAAGGATTGGTAAGCCAGTGGTATTGCTTGTCTCTATACCCCGCCTTCATTCATCAAAGCTACTATTTTCCTAATATAATAATTTCCTGTTCTCCGTCTCAGGTCAGTCCGGCACAACCGCTGGCACCGTTCCCGAGCCGTCGGCAGCTGGCACCTTAGGGATTTCGGCGAGGCAGTGCTCGTACCCTAGCGCGCTCCGCATGGCCCGGGCGCTGGTGAGTCCTCATCTGCCGCCGTCCTGATGGGCGCAGTTCTTGACATCCAGTCCTCCGTTGCTATCTCTGGTCCATATCATTCTTCCCCAATGCAGTCAAACCATTCATAACATCTAAGGTGTACTCTCATTGATAACCTGTCATCTGCTATTGCACCATGCTAGATATTGAATGTTTGTCCCAGCAGCTCACCCGTGTACTGCATCGAAAGATCATCGTGTCCGACTGCGTGTCCTTACAGCGTTTCATCCAAATTACCTCCCTCATGAAACGATTTCCTGTCCTCTGTCTCAGGCCGGTCCAGCAACGCCGCCGTCCACTCTGGCGCTCCTTGCGCCGTCCCTGGCTCCTCGGTCACCGCTGCTGCAGCAGCCGGACCGTCCGTGACCCCGGCAGCTTCTGGATCCTCGCCCGGTGGCACTACGCTGACTAGGCCGGCTGTCGGCGTCTCAGGCCGTGACTGTTCAAGCGGTGGCAGTTCCTCCTCTGACGACAGTGACAGTGCTCCCGAGTATCAGCCACCCTGCAGGCCAAAAAGTAGACGCGTGGAGGGTCCACCTCTCTCACTTTTGTCTGAGGCTGCTGATGCGCGCGATGTGGGTTCTCGGAAGACATGTAAGCTCATAAGTGCGCACACAGTGTCTGCTGGAGGCGCAGTCATCAGTCGGTCAAAAATCCAACGAAAGCTAGAAAAGAGCAGAACGCAAAAAGTTCGAGAGGTAGGAGCCGCTGCCGCTGGCTGCACGGCCATATTTTGCGTTGGCAGAACCGACACGGCCCGTGTGGCAGGGACCCGACACGAAAAGGTTCACAACATATCCGTGAACGCCCACCCAGGCGATGTATTTGTCGGGCACTTTAACCGTGAAGCGCGGCACACCGGAGCGGCTATCGCCCAACAGCTGCTTTCTGGTTGAGCGTGGCATACAGGCCACTGCCATCCATGCGGTGGGAGGCGATGGGACTAACGAGGTGGTGGGCTGGCAAGGCGGCTGGATGGCCCAATTCGAAAAGCTGACCCGAGCGGCAGCTGACCCGAGCGGTCTGCCTCCTCCATCAGGCCGAGCTGCCCTACAAAGCCCTCTTCAAGAGGCTCGATGGGCCGACCACCAGTCCCTCCAGTTTCCCGGGTCCCATCGGCAAGCTGCTGTCGGGCCCGGTGCACCAGTTGCCTGTCGCTCAGTTCCAGCCCCTGACAACGGCTGAGCTGCCGCCGCTGTCAGATGATGTCAGACGCAATCTGAGCTCAGATCTGCGCCTGCTGGTGCAGTGCGCCCAGTGTGTGACTTCGGGCGATGGAAGCGAAGTAGCGCAACGCGTTCACGGCCAGCTCAGTATGGCGCGATGGCACACCGCACAGAGCAGACTGTTGCGTGTCTACATGGCCCAACAGAGCCCCAGTGCAGAGCTGCAGACGCTTGCATTGTACGTTGTGGGCGTTTACATCCCAACAGTGCTGGCAATCAGACACCGGCCGGACCTGGTGGAGGCGCCGCGCCACCTGTACGACCAGCTCGAGCGGCAGCGCCGCCACATGACCGGCGATGATCTAGCCGAAGTGCAAAGGAGACTCTGCGGGAACGCCATGATGGCGCACCCTGAGGCCGTCGTCCTCGGCATGCTCGGGGACGAACGCCGAGAGATCCGGGCCCGAGCTATCCAGCTCATCGGTGAGGCCCGTCAGCGCCGGCAGCCTGGGCAGCCAATCCGGGCTTACAAATGCCAGGAAATCAATCTCTGGGCCAGCAACTTCATGGAGCTGGTGGATCTGCTCCACCAGGCAGATATCGAGCCACCCCTGACCCGCCCACTTGGCGGCGATGAGCTAGCGCGTCTGCTGGACGAGCCTCTGCGAACTGGCATTCCCTGCCACACGCAGGCGACGGAGCGAAGTGTAAAGCTGACCACGGAGTCGGCCGCGGCTGTCACCGGCAGGGACCGCCAGGACGGCTATAGCCTGAATAAGGTGGCCTTCCGTCGCCGGTTCCGGGCCAGTGAGTGAGTGAGCGCCGCTGCGGCGAGTCTCAGCGCGGCGGGCTGTTGCGGCGCGCCCCGGTGGCGGCGGCGGAATGGTGATGACAGATGATCTGACGGAATACATAGAATACACCTTTGACAAAATACATACAGATATGAGGGGTGACACTGGTTTCATGTTGATTACCTTGTTGCGATTCAGGCCAGGCTTCGCAGGGCATGTTCTGCGCAGTACCACCTCTTTTCAACCAATATGTGCCATTATTTAACTGTAGAATCCGTTACCATTTGTGTGTATTTGCATCTCCAATTCACATAAAACATAACCGATAAGTTAGTTGAGACGGTACCAGTGCATCAAGACGCCAAACCACGCTTGGTGGAAAGTACAAACGCGTCAGTCATAAGGCATTTGGAAGGCAGCCGGGCTCGCTAGGCCTGCCATCTCTTGGCAGCCCAGGGAACCGCTCGAACCTTCCATACTTCAGAAGACGAAATCTGAGGTAATAAGACAGCTAGAATCTTGGAAACGGTGCCAAATGATCGAAAATGAATTGCCTCGACGATGTAATGCTCAAGCGGACTCATTTTTCCACCAGTCCGCTTATGAGATGTAGAAATGTCCAAAATTTGGTCCCAGCCAAAATCTTCAAGTGGCCGGGGCCATCAAAAGATGTGAGAAATTTACATTTCTGATGCTTCCATCGTGTTCAGCGGCCCAAAATGCATCAAATGAGGGGGGGGGGTTTTGGTTTTTGGCAAAAAGTGTGCAACCTAACATACCGGAACCGACCAACCTACATACCAGTCGCTCATGGGAAGGGCACGCTCCTTCTGCCGTCATCACCTATTGCATCATACCGCGAAGGGAGGGTCCTGTCATCGCACCAGACCAGCCCCCCCGTGCCGCATGGTACAGTGGTGACCGGGTGTCACCATGATGTACCCTACTGGTGTCATAGCGCAATGGCAGCCTCGGCCGGCAGGTCGGGCGCTCCGTAAACGGATGCTGACTTAAGCATAACACGCCGCGCGCCGGGCTGGAGGCAAACCGGACCAACCTACTGTATTTATCCCCCCCCCCCCCCCCTCGCCCCAGACGCGACTGAGCGACGAGGCCGGTAAGATGTAACTGAGAGACAGCTCTGTCTCTCACCTCTAGGTGAGCGAACTGCCCGGCTGGACGGTTGCTAGTCTTTGTCAGTCAGATTGCCTGGTGATTTGAAGGCATGAGCTTAGAA
Source organism: Ashinkailepas kermadecensis (assembly GCA_034440615.1). Taxonomy (NCBI): domain Eukaryota; kingdom Metazoa; phylum Arthropoda; class Thecostraca; family Neolepadidae; genus Ashinkailepas; species Ashinkailepas kermadecensis. The sequence goes on from JAOTOM010003555.1 coordinate 86,996, forward strand.
TGGAACGTGCTGGTGCTTACCTTTGGATAATCTGTTGAAAATGGAAAATGTTGTTCGAGTCGTCGCCATATTGGTTAATTATCAGCCCGGTCAATACAAGGGCAGCAACAGCTGTTCGTTTGAAGAACGGCTCTTGCATTTGAGAACTTGGTGGTTTGGAGGAGACACTGGAATTGAGAACCAGTTATCGTACAAGCGAGGCAGACCCTGAACTATCAGTGCCAGGCAAACTGAGAACTTACCTACAGTTCGTCCTTAGGCCTAGTGCTTCCTGACTTACCTGGTGTGATCCAAGGCTTACCCGAACCTAAAAAGGACATTTTAACTATCTAGTTTTTGAAGATTATATTTATGCCAAACATTTCACCCCCCAAAAAAATTATTTGAGTTATGCAAGTATATCCAGTAAGTCTTGCTCCAGCATTGGTATGGAGTTCCATCACCTTATTCTGGCAACGGCTCTCCATGCCAAAAGAAAATGATGTAGCACTCCTGATCGTAACTTACAGAGACATGCATGGATGTGGGAAAGGTTTCGAGTTTAAACACTTCATTCTCGGGTCTTGAACTATCCATGTACTCCACTTCACCAGTATATTTTTCAGTAAAAGATCACGAGGGTGGGCATTTATTAAGGTGGACCTGACTCAACATAGGTCAATGCTCAATACATCAGTGAAAATTTAATAATGCCAAGTCAACAAGTCAAATGCCGGCTTCACGAACACCATTCCAACAACGGTTTTGGCGCCACAGATCAAACCATGTGTTTCAAAGATATATTTTTGCATTAGTGAATACTATTGCGCACATATTCTACCTATACATACAACATGGTATAGCATCGTGGCAGTAACAGCTCCCAGCTCAGGAGCGCAGGCATGTGACTAAATATAAGCTTTGGGGGGAGGGGGGATCCAACATTGCTCTGTCTCTTAGTGTTCCGGATTACTGTATATTCATCCGACATCTTACGAAGGGTCACTCCAGATATACCTATATTCACTTCATAACATAATTATCGACTGTGGGTGGCAGTTAGTCGCTTAAATTATGAACCAACCCCATTCATAAATTGTGTGTTCTGTATGCGTACGAGCAGTCTAGGAAAGACCAGTGGGAACATTGAAATCCGGCGATTTCTCTTCTTAGAACACACAAAACAGCTTTGCTATGGTCACGTTTCGTTGTCAATTGGTGCGTTCCCAAGCGGATATCCTTAGCTGCTCTACTAGATCATGAAGCGTGGATATTATGTCCAATGTCGTATTTGGCCACGCTACTTCAACACAAAAAGCACATCCATGGATGCATGATTGAATATTTTGTGGCACCTACGTGAAATTGTACCTAGGAAATCCTCAAGTTGAAAACATGTCAAGGTTCATAATGCTATGCTATTAATGCCACTGTGCCAATCAAGGTATTTGCTGCCCAAAACCCTACGCGACAGGTATATGGCATTGCTCACTGCTGATTAGCATTGCGCATGCCAGCCTTCAAAAACATCTTCCTGCCCTCAGGTGTCACCAGGAACGACTTCTTATCGAGCGGACATGGCGGCGGCGGGGTTGTCGTCGCCGGCAGGAGCGTCATGTCCTTCAGCATCGACACCAGCGCCACCTTCGCCTCGAACAGCGCGAACCGCATGGCGATGCAGTTGCGCGGCCCGCTGCCGAACGCCAGGTAGGCGCACGGGTGGCGCTGCTCCTTCTGCTCGGGCAGGAAGCGGTCCGGGTCGAACTTGAGCGGGTCCGGGTAGTGGTCCGGGTCGCGATGCAGCACAAACACGGGCATCTCGACGAGGGTGCCGCGCGGAAGGTGGACGTTGGTTCCGGGTAGCGTGTAGTCCTTGGTGGACTCGCGCTCCAGTCGTGTCAGTGGTGGGTACAGCCGCAGCGTTTCAGAGAGCACGCGGTCCACGTACGTCATCTCCATGACGGCGTCATAGGTCAGCTGTCCGTTGTATCGCTGCAGGACGGCATCAATGTCCTCTTGCGCCAGCTGCTGATACTCAGGGTACCTTGCCATGTTGTAGGCAGCAAACGTCAGCAACGTCGCCGTAGTTTCGTAGCCTACGAAGTAGAATAGGATCGACTGGCTGACGATAGACCGATTGCTGAGTACGCGGTTACCGTCCTGGTCCTTGGTGTCCAGCAGCAGCTGGAGGAAGTCCTTAGTGGAGCTAGAATTCTTCTCCCGATGTGCAATCGTTTTGTGAGCAACATCGCTGAAAAATTTCACCACTTTGGCCACTGGGTGGGGAACCTTTGACACCACAAACTCTGGCAACACAAGGCTCGCTAAGACGTAGATGATCCCAAGCAGGCTTGGGGCGAACAGTTTGGCGGCATTCGACACGAATGCACCGTTCGGGTCGGTGTACGAGTTGCAATTGACACCGAACGCACAGGACGCGATGTTGTCCATGGTGAACCGGCCACAGCAGTCCTTCATCTCCACTTCGCCATTCTTCTTCATCTCCGACTGAACATACTTAATGAGGTTGCTGGCGTTGTCCAGCGTGATCAGGTGCATGGCCTTCAGCTTGCTGGCTGAAAAGGTGGGGGACATAACAGTACGCGTCGCCTTCCACTGCGGACCGTTTAAGATGGTCAGCGCATCTTTGAATTCCTCCACGGTGGCTTGTTTGCGATGGTCGGTGAAGTACTCGAAGTCCTTGATGGTGATGGCTCGGATCAGGTCCGGGTCACCCACGAACAGGACCGGCCGATCGAACTGGAAGTAGCCGCAGTATTTCTTGCCACCTTGCTTGTAGTAAATCCAGTTCTCGAAATCCACCAGAGGTTTCCAGAACGGCAGCCCCCACTCATTACCGAATGGCACTGTGGCGGATGGCCCTCGCACGCCCCGTGACCTCCAGAAGTCAAAGTTGCGCCTGCAGTACAGGTAAAGACCGACAGTGCAGATAGACAATGACAATACCGTGAACGGTATCGGCGCGAAGATCCATCGCACCACCGCCACCGGCACTGACAGTAGCAAACCGAACATTTCGCTGCTGAGACTGCCGAGTCCACCACACCGGTGTATGGCGCTGCTGATGTCCCTCACAGTGCACCCATGCGCAGACGGCACCTTCGTGAACTGACCTTGACGCACCCTGACTCGACCATCAGCGTGGCGCTCTGGTGTGTGCACTGCAGTACCTCCCGGCGTCCTCACCGCATAAATGGAGAGTGTTGCCAAATGTCAACAGTGAGAAGTCGCCAGCCCGAGCGGAAAATGTCGCCACTTCTGACCAGAACGTGTTTAAACGTATCGAACACACGCAGCGATAAGGTAGTCCTCTTGTCATCCGGTCTTCTCATCTCATGCTGCTGCGACAGTTACACTTCATGTACAGCATCTGGTCTATTTTTCAATCCTCCCGGTACGGCATTGTTCTTTATGTCCTATTTTATTTTTCGAAGCCAAAGTTGTGTGTGCAGTGCAGGTAAAGCCCGACAGTGCCGACACCAATAGCGTGAACGGGATCGGCATGAAGATCCATCGCACCACCGCCACCGGCGCCCACAGTAGCCACCCGAACATTTCGCTGCTGAGTCCACCACACAGGTGTGTGGCGCTGCTGCCGTCCTTCACAGTGCACCCATCGCAGAAGACACCATTTCAGTACCCTGACGTGACCAACAGTGCGTCGCCCTGGCGCTATAGCGCCGGAGCTACGCTATATTACAGTGCTATAGGACTGAATTATTTCCCGCCTGGGGGATTTTTAGAAGCGTTCAGGACCATAAAAGTAATTTGCGCCGCCTTTAAATGGAATGTGTTTTCCAAGCAAGGCTAAAGGCAAGCGTACATTTACTTTAAGAAAGTTGTACGTCATAGTGTGTGTGATGTTAAGGTGCTGAAGGAGGGGGCTGGACGGGGGACATCTCCCGGATTTATAAACGATGTTAGTTTACTTTACTCCTCCACAAGATTATTTGTAGCTTGGGTGGGGGAGGTGAATTTTGAGAGCGACGAGAAGTTGATTTTGCCAGGGTACTGCCATTAGCCTACTTTTGTCGAAGAGCACCGAGGGGTCTTTACCGTGCTGAAAAGGAGCTATATATGGTTGCCAAATGCCACCAATGAGAAATCCCTAGTCCGAGCTAGAAAAGTCGTCACTTCTGGTCAGTCCGTCTTGACAAGTTAAAGCAAATATAATATACACACTCAGTCAGCGTTTGTTCTATTCCAATTTCCGTCCATTATCAGGGTCCATATCCTTCACCCGGCCATGCAACACCAACCCACACCAATATGAGCAGGTAGACCAACTGCCACACCAATATGAGCAGGTAGACCAACTTCCACACCAATATGAGCAGGTAGACCAACTTCCACACCAATATGAGCAGGTAGACCAACTTCCACACCAATATGAGCAGGTAGACCAACTGCCACACCAATATGAGCAGGTAGACCAACTTCCACACCAATATGAGCAGGTAGACCAACTTCCACACCAATATGAGCAGGTAGACCAACTTCCAACCAATATGAGCAGGTAGACCAACTTCCACACCAATATGAGCAGGTAGACCAACTTCCACACTAATATGAGCAGGTAGACCAACTGCCCCGAGACTATCCGGCCGCTCTTTCAGCTGTCATTTGACTTTGTAGGTCGATATGCCTACCTACGAAGGCAAATGGCAGCTTCATGAATGCCAATCCGTGAACTGGCACGGCGCCGCAAATCAAGCCATGCGCTTGAAATATACACATTTTCACATTCTCGTATATTATTGTACATATGTTCCACTTAAACATACGGCATTGGGCAGCATCGTGGTAATGACAGCTCCCAGCTCAGGGCATAGCCATGTGACTATATACAAGCTTTTTTGTGGGGGGGGGGGAAATCCAACATATCTGCCTCAATAGTAGACATTTGCGTTTCGGACCACGGCATACACATAACAAATCCTACGTAGGGTCAGTACCTGCGGATAGGCCTTCCTTGATTGATAATTGATAACAGAACAATGGACGAGGCGGTAGATCTAGACTTAAACTGTGCACAAATACCATCAATAACTTGTGTATTTTTATCTGTACCAACAGTCAGCACCAGTGGAAACATGAAATCCCGGCCCTTCCACTGATGAGGACAAACAAAATAGCCTTATTTATTAAAGTTAAACCGCCAATTACGGAGCACTCCAAAATTAACATCCTCAGCTCTTCTTCTAGATTATGAAGTGTGGATATTGGGGTCACCGGTTGTTCAATGTCTTATTTCACCACGCTACTTCGACACAAGATGCACATCCACGGATAAAAATTGAATATCTTATGACACCGACATGAAATTGTACCAGATTCGAAGCAGGATCAAAATTCCATAATACACATGCTATTAGTACCACCACGCCACTCAAGCAATTTTCTGCGCAAAACCCTACGCGACAGGTGTATGACCGTTGCCCACTACTGACTCGTCATCCGCATGGCAGCCTTCAAAAACATCCTCCTGCCCTCAGGTGTCGTCAGGAACGACTTCTTATCGAGCGGACATGGCGGCGGCGGGGTTGTCGTCGCCGGCAGGAGCGTCATGTCCTTCAGCATCGACACCAGCGCCACCTTCGCCTCGAACAGCGCGAACCGCATGGCGATGCAGTTGCGCGGCCCGCTGCCGAACGCCAGGTAGGCGCACGGGTGGCGCTGCTCCTTCTGCTCGGGCAGGAAGCGGTCCGGGTCGAACTTGAGCGGGTCCGGGTAATGGTCCGGATCGCGATGCAGCACAAACACGGGCATCTCGACGACAGTGCCGCGCGGAAGGTGGACGTTGGTTCCGGGTAGCGTGTAGTCCTTGGTGGACTCGCGCTCCAGTCGTGTCAGTGGTGGGTACAGCCGCAGCGTTTCAGAGAGCACGCGGTCCACGTACGTCATCTCCATGACGGCGTCATAGGTCAGCTGTCCGTTGTATCGCTGCAGGACGGCATCAATGTCCTCATACGCCAGCTGCTGATACTCAGGGTAGCTTGCCATGTTGTAGGCAGCAAAAGTCAGCAACATCGCCGTAGTTTCGTAGCCTGCGAAGTAGAACAGGATCGACTGGCTGACGATAGACCGATTGCTGAGCACGCGGTTACCGTCCTGGTCCTTGGTGTCCAGCAGCAGCTGGAGGAAGTCCTTGGTGGAGCTGGGATTCTTCTCCCGATGTGCAATCGTTTTGTCAGCAACATCGCTGAAAAATTTCACCACTTTGGTCACTGGGTGGGGAACCTTTGACACCACAAACTCGGGCAACACAAGGCTCGCTAAGACGTAGATGATCCCAAGCAGGCTTGGGGCGAACAGTTTGGCGGCATTCGACACGAATGCTCCGTTTGGGTCGGTGTACGAGTTGCAATTGACACCGAACGCACAGGACGCGATGTTGTCCATGGTGAACCGGCCACAGCAGTCCTTCATCTCCACTTCGCCATTCGCCTTCATCTCCGACTGAACATACTTAATGAGGTTGCTGGCGTTGTCCAGCGTAATCTGGTGCATGGCCTTCAGCTTGCTGGCTGAAAAGGTGGGGGACATAACAGCACGCGTCGCCTTCCACTGTGGACCGTTTATGATGCTGAGCGCATCCTTGAATTCCTCCACGGTGGCTTGTTTGCGATGGTCGGTGAAGTACTCGAAGTCCTTGATGGTGATGGCTCGGATCAGGTCCGGGTCACCCACGAACAGGACCGGCCGATCGAACTGGAAGTAGCCGCAGTATTTCTTGCCACCTTGTTTGTAGTAAATCCAGTTCTCGAAATCCACCAGAGGTTTCCAGAACGGCAGCCCCCACTCATTACCGAAGGGCACTGTGGCGGACGGCCCTCGCACGCCCCGTGACCTCCAGAAGTCAAAGTTGCGCCTGCAGTACAGGTAAAGACCGACAGTGCAGATTGCCAATACCGTGAACGGTATCGGCGCGAAGATCCATCGCGCCACCGCCACCGGCGCCGACAGTAGCCACCCGAACATTTCGCTGCTGAGACTGCCGAGTCCACCACACGGTGTGTGGCGCTGCTGATGTCCCTCACAGTGCACCCATGCGCAGGCGGCACCTTCGTGAACTGACCTTGACGCACCCTGACTCGACCATCAGCGTGGCGCTCTGGTGTGTGCACTGCAGTACCTCCCGGCGTCCTCACCGAATAAATGGAGAGTGTTGCCAAATGTTAACAGTGAGAAGTCGCCAGCCGGAGCGCAAAATGTCGTCACTTCTGGCCAGAACGTGCTTATACGAATCGAACACACGCAGCGATAAGGTAGTCCTCTTGCCATCCGGCCATCTCATCTTCTGCTGCTGCGGCAGTTACATTTCATGTACAGCATCTTGTCTTTTTTTCAAATCCTCCCGGTACGGCATTGTTCTTTCTGTCCTGTGTGATTTTTCGAAGCCAAAGTTGTGCATGCAGTACAGGTAAAGCCCGACAGTGCAGATACCAATACCGTGAACGGGATCGGCATGAAGATCCATCGCACCACCGCCACCGGCGCCGACAGTAGCCACCCGAACATTTCGCTGCTGAGTCCACCACACAGGTGTGTGGCGTTGCTGCCGTCCTTCACAGTGCACCCATCGCAGAAGACACCATTTCAGTACCCTGACGTGACCAACAGTGCGTCGCCCTGGCGCTATAGCGCCGGAGCGACACTATATTACCGTGCTATAGCACTGAAGTATTTCCCGCCTGGGGGATTTTTAGACGCGTTCCGGACCATAAAAGTCATTTGCGCCGCCTTTAAAGGGAGTGTGTTTTGCAAGCAAGGCTAAGAGGAAAGCTTACATTTACGTTAAGGACGTTGTACGTCATAGTGTGTGTGATGTTATGGTGCTGAAGGCGGGGGCTGGACGGGGGACATCTCCCGGATATATAAACGATGTTAGTTTACTTTACTCCTCCACAAGATTATTTGTAGCTTGGGTGGGGGGAGATAATTTTGAGAGCAACAAGAAGTTGATTTTGCCGGGGTGCTGCCATTAGCCTACTTTTGTCGAAGAGCACCGAGGGGTCTTTGCCGTGCTGAAAAGGAGCTATATATGGTTGCCAAATGCTACCAATAAGAAATCTCTAGTCGGAGCTAGAAAAGTCGCCACTTCTAGTCCGTGCGCTTTGGCAAGTTAAAGCACATATAATATACACACTTAGTCAGCGTTTGTTCTATTCCAATGTCCGTCCCTTTTCAGAGTCCATATCCTTCACCCGGTCGTGCAACACCAACCCACACCAATATGAGCAGGTAGACCAACTTCCCCTAGAATATCCGGCCGTGCAACACCAACCCACACCAATATGAGCAGGTAGACCAACTCCCCGAGACTATCCGGCCGTGCAACACCAACCCACACCAATATGAGCAGGTAGACCAACTTCCCCGAGACTATCCGGCCGTGCAACACCAACCCACACCAATATGAGCAGGTAGACCAACTTCCCCGAGAATATCCGGCCGCTCTTTCAGCTGTCATTTGACTTTGTAGGTCGATATGCCTACCTACCAAGGCAAATGGCAACTTCATGAATGCCAATGTGTGAACTGGCACGGCGCCGCAAATCAAGCCATGCGCTTGAAATATACACATTTTCACATTCTCGTATATTATTGTACATATGTTCCACTTAAACATACGGCATTGGGCAGCATCGTGGTAATGACAGCTCCCAGCTCAGGGCATAGCCATGCGACTATATACAAGCTTTTTTTTTTTTTTGGGGGGGGAAATCCAACATATCTGCCTCAATAGTAGACATTTGCGTTTCGGACCACGGCATACACATAACAAATCCTACGTAGGGTCAGTACCTGCGGATAGGCTTTCCTTGATTGATAATTGATAACAGAACAATTGACGAGGCGGTAGATCTAGACTTAAACTGTGCACAAATACCATCAATAACTTGTGTATTTTTACCTGTACCAACAGTCAGCATCAGTGGGAACATGAAATCCCGGCTCTTCCACTGATGAGGACAAGCAAAATAGCCTTATTTATTAAAGTTAAACCGCCAATTATGGAGCACTCCAAAATTAACATCCTCAGCTCTTCTTCTAGATTATGAAGTGTGGATATTGGGGTCTCCTGTTGTTCAATGTCTTATTTCACCACGCTACTTCGACACAAGATGCACATCCACGGATAAAAATTGAATATTCTATGACACCGACATGAAATTGTACAAGATTCGAAGCAGGATCAAAGTTCCATAATACACATGCTATTAATACCACCACGCCACTCAAGCAATTTTCTGCGCAAAACCCTACGCGACAGGTGTATGACCGTTGTCCACTACTGACTCGTCATCCGCATGCCAGCCTTCAAAAACATCCTCCTGCCCTCAGGTGTCGTCAAGAACGACTTCTTATCGAGCGGACATGGCGGCGGCGGGGTTGTCGTCGCCGGCAGGAGCGTCATGTCCTTCAGCATCGACACCAGCGCCACCTTCGCCTCGAACAGCGCGAACCGCATGGCGATGCAGTTGCGCGGCCCGCTGCCGAACGCCAGGTAGGCGCACGGGTGGCGCTGCTCCTTCTGCTCGGGCAGGAAGCGGTCCGGGTCGAACTTGAGCGGGTCCGGGTAGTGGTCCGGGTCGCGATGCAGCACAAACACGGGCATCTCGACGACAGTGCCGCGCGGAAGGTGGACGTTGGTTCCGGGTAGCGTGTAGTCCTTGGTGGACTCGCGCTCCAGTCGTGTGGCCGGTGGGTACAGCCGCAGCGTTTCAGAGAGCACGCGGTCCACGTATGTCATCTCAATGACGGCGTCATAGGTCAGCTGTCCGTTGTATCGCTGCAGGGCGGCATCAATGTCCTCTTGCGCCAGCTGCTGATACTCAGGGTACCTTGCCATGTTGTAAGCGGCAAAAGTCAGCAACGTCGCGGTCGTATCATAGCCTGCGAAGAAGAACAGGATCGACTGGCTGACGATAGACTGGTTGCTGAGCACCCGTTTGCCGTCCTGGTCCTTGGTGTCCAGCAGTAGCTGGAGGAAGTCATTGGTGGAGCCGGGATTCCTTTCCCGATGTGCAATCGTCTTGTCGACAACATCACTGAAAAATTTCACCATTTTTCTGGCTGGATTGGGGACCTTGCTCATCACAAACTGTGGAAACACAAGATTAGCTATGGTGTAGATGAGTCCTAGCGTGCCTGGCGCGAACAGTTTGGCAGCATTCGACACGAATGCTCCGTTCGGGTCGGTGTACGAGTTGCAGTTGACACCGAACGCGCAGGACGCGATGTTGTCCATGGTGAACCGGCCAAAGCAGTCCTTCATCTCCACTTCGCCATTCTTCTTCATCTCCGACTGAACATACTTAATGAGGTTGCTGGCGTTGTCCAGCGTGATCTGGTGCATGGCCTTCAGCTTGCTGGCTGAAAAGGTGGGGGACATAACAGCACGCGTCGCCTTCCACTGTGGACCGTTTATGATGCTCAACGCTTCCTCGAATCCTTCCATGGTGCCTCGGTCCCGACGGTTGGCGAAGCACTCGAAGTCCTTGATGGTGATGGCGCGTATCAAGTCCGGGTCACCCACGAACAGGACCGGCCGATCGAACTGGAAGTAGCCGCAGTATTTCTTGCCACCTTGTTTGTAGTAAATCCAGTTCTCGAAATCTACCATAGGTTTCCAAAACGGCGGTCCCCACTCATTTCCAAAGGGCACTGTGGCGGACGGCCCTCGCACGCCCCGTGACCTCCAGAAGTCAAAGTTGCGCCTGCAGTACAGGTAAAGACCGACAGTGCAGATAGACAATACCGTGAACGGTATCGGCGCGAAGATCCATCGCGCCACCGCCACCGGCGCCGACAGTAGCCACCCGAACATTTCGCTGCTGAGACTGCCGAGTCCACCACACGGTGTGTGGCGCTGCTGATGTCCCTCACAGTGCACCCATGCGCAGACGGCACCTTCGTGAACTGACCTTGACGCACCCTGACTCGACCATCAGCGTGGCGCTCTGGTGTGTGCACTGCAGTACCTCCCGGCGTCCTCACCGCATGAATGGAGAGTGTTGCCAAATGTTAACAGTGAGAAGTCGCCAGCCGGAGCGCAAAATGTCGTCACTTCTGGCCAGAACGTGCTTATACGAATCGAACACACGCAGCGATAAGGTAGTCCTCTTGCCATCCGGCCATCTCATCTTCTGCTGCTGCGGCAGTTACATTTCATGTACAGCATCTTGTCTTTTTTTTCAAATCCTCCCGGTACGGCATTGTTCTTTCTGTCCTGTGTGATTTTTTTAAGCCAAAGTTGTGCATGCAGTACAGGTAAAGCCCGACAGTGCAGATACCAATACCGTGAACGGGATCGGCATGAAGATCCATCGCACCACCGCCACCGGGGCCGACAGTAGCAAGCCGAACATTTCGCTGCTGAGTCCACCACACAGGTGTGTGGCGCTGCTGCCGTCCTTCACAGTGCACCCATCGCAGAAGACACCATTTCAGTACCCTGACGTGACCAACAGTGCGTCGCCCTGGCGCTATAGCGCCGGAGCGACACTATATTACCGTGCTATAGCACTGAAGTATTTCCCGCCTGGGGGATTTTTACAAGCGTGCCGGACCATAAAAGTCATTTGCGTCGCCTTTAAAGGGAGTGTGTTGTGCAAGCAAGGATAAGAGGAAAGCTTACATTTACGTTAAGGACGTTGTACGTCATAGTATGTGTGATGTTATGGTGCTGAAGGCGTGGGCTGGACGGGGGACATCTCCCGGATATATAAACGATGTTAGTTTACTTTACTCCTCCACAAGATTATTTGTAGCTTGGGTGGGGGAGATCATTTTGAGAGCAACAAGAAGTTGATTTTGCCAGGGTACTGCCATTAGTCTACTTTTGTCGAAGAGCACCGAGGGGTCTTTACCGTGCTGAAAAGGAGCTATATATGGTTGCCAAATGCCACCAATGAGAAATCCCTAGTCCGAGCTAGAAAAGTCGTTATTTCTGGTCAGTCCGTCTTGACAAGTTAAAGCACATATAATATACACACTCAGTCAGCGTTTGTTCTATTCCAATGTCCGTCCCTTTTCAGAGTCCATATCCTTCACCCGGCCGTGCGACACCAACCCACACCAATATGAGCAGGTAGACCAACTTTTCAGAGTCCATATCCTTCACCCGGCCGTGCGACACCAACCCACACCAATATGAGCAGGTAGACCAACTTCCCCGAGAATATCCGGCCGCTCTTTCAGCTGTCATTTGACTTTGTAGGTCGATATGCCTACCTACGAAGGCAAATGGCAGCTTCATGAATGCCAATCCGTGAACTGGCACGGCGCCGCAAATCAAGCCATGCGCTTGAAATATACACATTTTCACATTCTCGTATATTATTGTACATATGTTCCACTTAAACATACGGCATTGGGCAGCATCGTGGTAATGACAGCTCCCAGCTCAGGGCATAGCCATGTGACTATATGCAAGCTTTTTTTTGGGGGGGGGGGGAATCCAACATATCTGCCTCAATAGTAGACATTTGCGTTTCGGACCACGGCATACACATAACAAATCCTACGTAGGGTCAGTACCTGCGGATAGGCTTTCCTTGATTGATAATTGATAACAGAACAATTGACGAGGCGGTAGATCTAGACTTAAACTGTGCACAAATACCATCAATAACTTGTGTATTTTTACATGTACCAACAGTCAGCATCAGTGGGAACATGAAATCCCGGCCCTTCCACTGATGAGGACAAACAAAATAGCCTTATTTATTAAAGTTAAACCGCCAATTATGGAGCACTCCAAAATTAACATCCTCAGCTCTTCTTCTAGATTATGAAGTGTGGATATTGGGGTCTCCTGCTGTTCAATGTCTTATTTCACCACGCTACTTCGACACAAGATGCACATCCACGGATAAGAATTGAATATTTTATGACACCGACATGAAATTGTACAAGATTCGAAGCAGGATCAAAATTCCATAATACACATGCTATTAGTACCACCACGCCACTCAAGCAATTTTCTGCGCAAAACCCTACGCGACAGGTGTATGACCGTTGTCCACTACTGACTCGTCATCCGCATGGCAGCCCTCAAAAACATCTTCCTGCCCTCAGGTGTCACCAGGAACGACTTCTTATCGAGCGGACATGGCGGCGGCGGGGTTGTCGTCGCCGGCAGGAGCGTCATGTCCTTCAGCATCGACACCAGCGCCACCTTCGCCTCGAACAGCGCGAACCGCATGGCGATGCAGTTGCGCGGCCCGCTGCCGAACGCCAGGTAGGCGCACGGGTGGCGCTGCTCCTTCTGCTCGGGCAGGAAGCGGTCCGGGTCGAACTTGAGCGGGTCCGGGTAATGGTCCGGATCGCGATGCAGCACAAACACGGGCATCTCGACGACAGTGCCGCGCGGAAGGTGGACGTTGGTTCCGGGTAGCGTGTAGTCCTTGGTGGACTCGCGCTCCAGTCGTGTCAGTGGTGGGTACAGCCGCAGCGTTTCAGAGAGCACGCGGTCCACGTACGTCATCTCCATGACGGCGTCATAGGTCAGCTGTCCGTTGTATCGCTGCAGGACGGCATCAATGTCCTCATACGCCAGCTGCTGATACTCAGGGTAGCTTGCCATGTTGTAGGCAGCAAAAGTCAGCAACATCGCCGTAGTTTCGTAGCCTGCGAAGTAGAACAGGATCGACTGGCTGACGATAGACCGATTGCTGAGCACGCGGTTACCGTCCTGGTCCTTGGTGTCCAGCAGCAGCTGGAGGAAGTCCTTGGTGGAGCTGGGATTCTTCTCCCGATGTGCAATCGTTTTGTGAGCAACATCGCTGAAAAATTTCACCACTTTGGTCACTGGGTGGGGAACCTTTGACACCACAAACTCGGGCAACACAAGGCTCGCTAAGATGTAGATGATCCCAAGCAGGCTTGGGGCGAACAGTTTGGCGGCATTCGACACGAATGCTCCGTTTGGGTCGGTGTACGAGTTGCAATTGACACCGAACGCACAGGACGCGATGTTGTCCATGGTGAACCGGCCACAGCAGTCCTTCATCTCCACTTCGCCATTCGCCTTCATCTCCGACTGAACATACTTAATGAGGTTGCTGGCGTTGTCCAGCGTAATCTGGTGCATGGCCTTCAGCTTGCTGGCTGAAAAGGTGGGGGACATAACAGCACGCGTCGCCTTCCACTGTGGACCGTTTATGATGCTGAGCGCATCCTTGAATTCCTCCACGGTGGCTTGTTTGCGATGGTCGGTGAAGTACTCGAAGTCCTTGATGGTGATGGCTCGGATCAGGTCCGGGTCACCCACGAACAGGACCGGCCGATCGAACTGGAAGTAGCCGCAGTATTTCTTGCCACCTTGTTTGTAGTAAATCCAGTTCTCGAAATCCACCAGAGGTTTCCAGAACGGCAGCCCCCACTCATTACCGAAGGGCACTGTGGCGGACGGCCCTCGCACGCCCCGTGACCTCCAGAAGTCAAAGTTGCGCCTGCAGTACAGGTAAAGACCGACAGTGCAGATTGCCAATACCGTGAACGGTATCGGCGCGAAGATCCATCGCGCCACCGCCACCGGCGCCGACAGTAGCCACCCGAACATTTCGCTGCTGAGACTGCCGAGTCCACCACACGGTGTGTGGCGCTGCTGATGTCCCTCACAGTGCACCCATGCGCAGACGGCACCTTCGTGAACTGACCTTGACGCACCCTGACTCGACCATCAGCGTGGCGCTCTGGTGTGTGCACTGCAGTACCTCCCGGCGTCCTCACCGCATAAATGGAGAGTGTTGCCAAATGTTAACAGTGAGAAGTCGCCAGCCGGAGCGCAAAATGTCGTCACTTCTGGCCAGAACGTGCTTATACGAATCGAACACACGCAGCGATAAGGTAGTCCTCTTGCCATCCGGCCATCTCATCTTCTGCTGCTGCGGCAGTTACATTTCATGTACAGCATCTTGTCTTTTTTTCAAATCCTCCCGGTACGGCATTGTTCTTTCTGTCCTGTGTGATTTTTCGAAGCCAAAGTTGTGCATGCAGTACAGGTAAAGCCCGACAGTGCAGATACCAATACCGTGAACGGGATCGGCATGAAGATCCATCGCACCACCGCCACCGGCGCCGACAGTAGCCACCCGAACATTTCGCTGCTGAGTCCACCACACAGGTGTGTGGCGTTGCTGCCGTCCTTCACAGTGCACCCATCGCAGAAGACACCATTTCAGTACCCTGACGTGACCAACAGTGCGTCGCCCTGGCGCTATAGCGCCGGAGCGACACTATATTACCGTGCTATAGCACTGAAGTATTTCCCGCCTGGGGGATTTTTAGACGCGTTCCGGACCATAAAAGTCATTTGCGCCGCCTTTAAAGGGAGTGTGTTTTGCAAGCAAGGCTAAGAGGAAAGCTTACATTTACGTTAAGGACGTTGTACGTCATAGTGTGTGTGATGTTATGGTGCTGAAGGCGGGGGCTGGACGGGGGACATCTCCCGGATATATAAACGATGTTAGTTTACTTTACTCCTCCACAAGATTATTTGTAGCTTGGGTGGGGGAGATAATTTTGAGAGCAACAAGAAGTTGATTTTGCCGGGGTGCTGCCATTAGCCTACTTTTGTCGAAGAGCACCGAGGGGTCTTTGCCGTGCTGAAAAGGAGCTATATATGGTTGCCAAATGCTACCAATAAGAAATCTCTAGTCGGAGCTAGAAAAGTCGCCACTTCTAGTCCGTGCGCTTTGGCAAGTTAAAGCACATATAATATACACACTTAGTCAGCGTTTGTTCTATTCCAATGTCCGTCCCTTTTCAGAGTCCATATCCTTCACCCGTTCGTGCAACACCAACCCACACCAATATGAGCAGGTAGACCAACTTCCCCTAGAATATCCGGCCGTGCAACACCAACCCACACCAATATGAGCAGGTAGACCAACTTCCCCGAGACTATCCGGCCGTGCAACACCAACCCACACCAATATGAGCAGGTAGACCAACTTCCCCGAGACTATCCGGCCGTGCAACACCAACCCACACCAATATGAGCAGGTAGACCAACTTCCCCGAGAATATCCGGCCGCTCTTTCAGCTGTCATTTGACTTTGTAGGTCGATATGCCTACCTACCAAGGCAAATGGCAACTTCATGAATGCCAATGTGTGAACTGGCACGGCGCCGCAAATCAAGCCATGCGCTTGAAATATACACATTTTCACATTCTCGTATATTATTGTACATATGTTCCACTTAAACATACGGCATTGGGCAGCATCGTGGTAATGACAGCTCCCAGCTCAGGGCATAGCCATGCGACTATATACAAGCTTTTTTTTTGGGGGGGGGAAATCCAACATATCTGCCTCAATAGTAGACATTTGCGTTTCGGACCACGGCATACACATAACAAATCCTACGTAGGGTCAGTACCTGCGGATAGGCTTTCCTTGATTGATAATTGATAACAGAACAATTGACGAGGCGGTTGATCTAGACTTAAACTGTGCACAAATACCATCAATAACTTGTGTATTTTAACCTGTACCAACAGTCAGCATCAGTGGGAACATGAAATCCCGGCTCTTCCACTGATGAGGACAAACAAAATAGCCTTATTTATTAAAGTTAAACCGCCAATTATGGAGCACTCCAAAATTAACATCCTCAGCTCTTCTTCTAGATTATGAAGTGTGGATATTGGGGTCTCCTGTTGTTCAATGTCTTATTTCACCACGCTACTTCGACACAAGATGCACATCCACGGATAAAAATTGAATATTCTATGACACCGACATGAAATTGTACAAGATTCGAAGCAGGATCAAAGTTCCATAATACACATGCTATTAATACCACCACGCCACTCAAGCAATTTTCTGCGCAAAACCCTACGCGACAGGTGTATGACCGTTGTCCACTACTGACTCGTCATCCGCATGCCAGCCTTCAAAAACATCTTCCTGCCCTCAGGTGTCGTCAGGAACGACTTCTTATCGAGCGGACATGGCGGCGGCGGGGTTGTCGTCGCCGGCAGGAGCGTCATGTCCTTCAGCATCGACACCAGCGCCACCTTCGCCTCGAACAGCGCGAACCGCATGGCGATGCAGTTGCGCGGCCCGCTGCCGAACGCCAGGTAGGCGCACGGGTGGCGCTGCTCCTTCTGCTCGGGCAGGAAGCGATCCGGGTCGAACTTGAGCGGGTCCGGGTAGTGGTCCGGGTCGCGATGCAGCACAAACACGGGCATCTCGACGACAGTGCCGCGCGGAAGGTGGACGTTGGTTCCGGGTAGCGTGTAGTCCTTGGTGGACTCGCGCTCCAGTCGTGTGGCCGGTGGGTACAGCCGCAGCGTTTCAGAGAGCACGCGGTCCACGTATGTCATCTCCATGACGGCGTCATAGGTCAGCTGTCCGTTGTATCGCTGCAGGGCGGCATCAATGTCCTCTTGCGCCAGCTGCTGATACTCAGGGTACCTTGCCATGTTGTAAGCGGCAAAAGTCAGCAACGTCGCGGTCGTATCATAGCCTGCGAAGAAGAACAGGATCGACTGGCTGACGATAGACTGGTTGCTGAGCACCCGTTTTCCGTCCTGGTCCTTGGTGTCCAGCAGTAGCTGGAGGAAGTCATTGGTGGAGCCGGGATTCCTTTCCCGATGTGCAATCGTCTTGTCGACAACATCACTGAAAAATTTCACCATTTTTCTGGCTGGATTGGGGACCTTGCTCATCACAAACTGTGGAAACACAAGATTAGCTATGGTGTAGATGAGTCCTAGCGTGCCTGGCGCGAACAGTTTGGCAGCATTCGACACGAATGCTCCGTTCGGGTCGGTGTACGAGTTGCAGTTGACACCGAACGCGCAGGACGCGATGTTGTCCATGGTGAACCGGCCAAAGCAGTCCTTCATCTCCACTTCGCCATTCTTCTTCATCTCCGACTGAACATACTTAATGAGGTTGCTGGCGTTGTCCAGCGTGATCTGGTGCATGGCCTTCAGCTTGCTGGCTGAAAAGGTGGGGGACATAACAGCACGCGTCGCCTTCCACTGTGGACCGTTTATGATGCTCAACGCTTCCTCGAATCCTTCCATGGTGCCTCGGTCCCGACGGTTGGCGAAGCACTCGAAGTCCTTGATGGTGATGGCGCGTATCAAGTCCGGGTCACCCACGAACAGGACCGGCCGATCGAACTGGAAGTAGCCGCAGTATTTCTTGCCACCTTGTTTGTAGTAAATCCAGTTCTCGAAATCTACCATAGGTTTCCAAAACGGCGGTCCCCACTCATTTCCAAAGGGCACTGTGGCGGACGGCCCTCGCACGCCCCGTGACCTCCAGAAGTCAAAGTTGCGCCTGCAGTACAGGTAAAGCCCGACAGTGCAGATAGACAATACCGTGAACGGTATCGGCGCGAAGATCCATCGCACCACCGCCACCGGCGCCGACAGTAGCCACCCGAACATTTCGCTGCTGAGACTGCTGAGTCCACCACACGGTGTGTGGCGCTGCTGCTGTCCTTCACAGTGCACCAATACGCAGACGGCTCCTTTTCAGTACCCTGACGTGATCAACTGCGCGTCGCTCCGGCGCTAGCACTGTGCTATCTCCTGCCTCCCGGCGTCTTCATACCAAGGCTATCTTCATACTATATATGGCGAGGGCTGCCAAACACCAGCAATGAGAAGTCTCTAGTCGGAGCTGGGAAAGTCGCCACTTCTGGTCAGCCAGCGTTTGCGCGTATCGAGCATAGGCGGCGGTACGTGGGGAATCGCGGCATGGTGCCCCGGTGCACCACACTCCCGGTACAGGGGCGGAATGGGGGGGGCACGGTGTCGCTCCGCCCTCAAATGCAGACATTGAGCATTGGCCCATGGCGTTGGCTGTAAAACATCGGCCCAAACGGCACCAGCAGTCCAGCGACGACCACGGATGGAACGGAGAAGACTCACCAGGACGGGCACTCTGTAACCTCGTAGACGTATTGCAGACTGGCACGCGCCGAGAAGCGTGTTCTACCATGGACGGAGTCACCTCGTGAAGGGGCCGCCGGTGTTCCCATGGACGGAGTCCCGTGGTGCTGTTCCACCTGGACGGAGTCACCTCGTGAAGGGGGCTCGCCGTGTGTTCTACCATGGACGGAGTCACCTCGTGAAGGGGGCTCGCCGTGTGTTCTACCATGGACGGAGTCACCTCGTGAAGGGGGCTCGCCGTGTGTTCTACCATGGACGGAGTCACCTCGTGAAGGGGGCTCGCCGTGTGTTCGCCCTAGGACAGCGTCGCTTGGTGTGGACGCCAGGTGTAGCACAAAACATAGTACAGATCCTCATCCAGAGACCCGAACTGAGACTCACTGTTAGATAATTTTCGTAATAACTCTAGTTACCCATAGCCAACTACCAAGCTGTCCTCTCTAATTTTACAATGGAACATAAGCGGTGTTAGAGCAATTTTTCTACCCGCAGCGAGTTTCATCTCGGGATACTCCCATAGTTGTTGTCTGAAAGAGACAGAGCTGGCCCCGACATCCATTGCTCCCTAAATGGATGTTCCGTTCTTCGGAAAGATGTTGGAGGGAACGACACCATGGCATACGGAGGTACCATGCTGGCAGTACATCACAGCGTACCAGCGCAGAAGGTCACATTGTGCACCCTGCTACAGGCAGTTGCAGCACGGTTGGCTGTTCTCCACCGTGCAATAACTATATGTTCTTTGTATCTGCCGCCTGGGGTTCTTCTTCCTGGTGCGGAACGAAGACGTCTAATGGTCGATCTCCCTCCTTCGATCCTACTTATTGTTGATTTTAATGGGAGATAGCTCGCGAAAGCTTCCAGATGCAGCCGCCAGGGTGGCGACACATGCGAGTGTGACATGAATTGCTCTTCGAATTTGCCGCGCCCATTCATTTAGCGTGTGAAGAGTGGGTAATTGGAGCGATAGAAGTTTTCTGAAATCAGTTACCTGTTGATTTTCAAGGTTAGTTGCTGGTCGTGCGAACTGGTAATTTCAGTGTCTGAGTCAATACCAGAGGCACATAGTCAGGACTGCGTAGAACGCACTTCATGGCGGATTATACCTCTTGGACCGTGTCTCAGCTGAAGGAGGACCAGGTTGCTCGTGGCGCACCTCTGCATGGAAGTAAGAAAATATGGTGGAGAGGTTTGTTACATTATGTGTCTCTATCAATGTGCTGGACATTGGAAAGTGTTTCTGTACTGAGCAAGGGTTGTAATATGAAGGACATTTGGATGTTTCACAACTTTTCATGACATTCACCATGATTGTGGTACATTTTCTTGCTTGGGCAATTTTAATGTTTTGCATGGGGCATTGTACATTTTGGCATATATCTGTAAAGTGGAACATTGCATGTTTGGTGTGAACTTGGAATTTATCCAGAATAGCTGCTGTTACATTCTCAAAATTTCATCTTACCAATTGGGTTAGAAAATTTTGTTGACTTCTGGTTACAACTTGCAAGTTCCAATGATTAATACAAGCATAGCAATGTTGTGCGTTTCAATCATTTCAAGAAAATTGGTAAATTTCCAGTTCAAGGTAATTTTTGAATTCTTGGACGTTCTATTTCCAAAGCAATGTTTATGAAAGTGGTGAACGTGATGCAGCCATTCATTTCATCTGCAAATGCGTACCTTTCAGTTGAAGGCAAAACAAAATACCCAACAAGGGACTTGGGAGTTGGGTAATGTAGCATAAAATGTAATGTTCACACAAAAAAATTGTAGCATAGCCTAACCTAGCTAAACGTTCGATGCAAGAAAAACAAATTATTCAAGAATGGAGAATCTAAAACATTTTATCCTGAACATTTTACAATACAAACCTAATGTAAACTAACATAACATAGCTTGAACTTGTGTCTGAAGAAAGATCAAATTTCTTATTGAAAAAATCCAACAAAAATGTTTGTGATAATTTTTTTACAACTCAAAACATAAGCCTAACCTAACCGAACCAAACCTGACCTAACCATTTTGCTTGCTTCATGAAGGTGAAATGTGTGTAAAACGTATTTAATAGATACCCTAAACTGCAATAATACTGAAAATGTGTTGTAGAAACATTTTTGAATGGATGCGACCATTTTTCCTATAGTGAATGTGATTGCAATTCCTGTGACCGAGAATGAATTTTTTTAAATCTGCATATTATTTATTTAAAAAAAATCATCTGAAATAGTAATACACAACGTTTTCTGGAGGAAAGGTGCTCGTAGATATTGCAAAAACATGTCTGAGCATGTTTAGGATGATGCAACCATCCATTCCCATGGCAAATTCATACTTTTCATACTTATCTTTTCTGTATACTTTTCTTTTCTCATGTGGTTCTAGAACTGCTCAGTTGTAATATTTATTATTTCAAGCGCAATGGCCAATAATGTGTGTTTAAAACGTATACCCACTCCACCAAGCCCCAAATCAATGAAAGAACTAAAGTTTAGGGAGCAGTATATGGTGTGGCCTCAGGAAGCTTTGCGACACATACTACATCATGCATATGCTTGCTCAGAAAGAGCTTATGCTTAAAGAAGGAAACACAATTTCTTTCTTTCATTCCAATGTAAATTTATCTAAAATAAACTCCGGAATGCATCAACTGGTGGCCATTCCGTCACCAATGACCCTTTATTTATGCATGTCCCCCACTTTCATTATCTTTCCCATATTTCCCCAATGCTTATCTAAAATAAGATTAAAATTTAAAAGTTATGTAACCACCCCAAGACTTCAGTGAATACGCTGTGGTCTCTGTCACGTTTATTGACCTGGTAAAAACATTACTTTTTAGTTGGCTTCATATCAAGCAATAGCATCCACTGCATTGGTTGCCATTTATTTGATTTTAAAAAGCGTGATGTCAATGCTATCAGAAGAAATGTAGCAACAGTTCCTTTATTGACCTTTGAGAATCATTTCAGAAATGTCTGATACCTGCATGGGTGTAACCACTGGGGGCTGGGGGACCCCCAATTTCTGAAGAGTGGCGATTTGTTCCCCTGAATTTATTTCGTGTCCCCCCAAGCCTTAGCTACCTGACCATAATCGACGCAAAATTATATTTAATCGTTTATAAAGTTAAAATATCGATACAAGAGAATCACCAAAAATACTAGAAGCCGATCTAGCCAATCAACGGGCTTCACAGGCTCTCTGTCGTCACACAATCTCCGAGTAGTAAATCAGCAAACGCTATAAATTTCTGCTTCCAGGCCATTCTTGAATAACAAGCACTTGTTTCGAGGGGCGCCATTCCTTTGGGGAGGCTCCACTTCGAAAGTACCTTGAGTGGCGCCTCTGGCTAAAAAAATTCAAAGCGGGTGCACTCGGGCTTTCTGGAGGGGCGCCTTTCCTTCCAAGAGGCGTATTTTCCTCTCAGAGGGACGCTTCTGGCTGAAAAATTCGAGCGGGTACCTCGAACCTTCTCAAAGGGGCGTCTTTTCCCAGCCGGTGGGACACCACCTTCCATGGGGGAACATGCCCCCAGTGCCACACCCTTCATCCGCCCCTGGTTGTCGTTACATCGAAATGTGTTCCCGTAAAACAGGAGAGCATGGGAAAGGTTAGTGTAAGTCAGTGGCTTACCTTGGGTGGACGCTAGAGGGGGGGGGGAGCAAACGAATTTAGGGTGGACCCACCTACTCCCATTGTTTAAAAAGTCCACAGATTTGGATCACAATGTTTCAAAGGGGCTCATTTTATTGATTTTTCAATAAAATAATTAGTGACAAATTTAATTGTCATGTGAAATGGGGCACAATCTACCACCATCGTTGCTGAGTCACCGGGTTTCAACCCAACTCCCCATCCAGTTCGATGGTTTTTCCTTTGGTATCCTTTGATAAGTGACCTAACACTGCTGAAATTACACCTCTGCAATTAAAACACCTGTACTATTAAAAATATAAAGTTTTCAAATCTCACATTCCAGTTAATAACGCACGGTCGCCAAAACGGCAACGTTCGTGCACGTGTACGAACGATGCGAAAATGCGCATTCGGCACATTCGCAACAGTTCGTGTGATTTTCCGGTTTCTGCTAGGCCTCCTACGTTTTGCTAATTGCTGCCACATAATAGTCTTGTGCCATATTTGGTGGTTTCTGGTGGTTAATAAATCCGGATACACGCTGAGTCTTGATGCTCTTTGGTTAAATAAGCTCCCAAATTGGCTACCGAACCGAAACCTAGGTGTTATTTTTCTGAACCGTT
Organism: Ashinkailepas kermadecensis; assembly: GCA_034440615.1. NCBI lineage: Eukaryota > Metazoa > Arthropoda > Thecostraca > Neolepadidae > Ashinkailepas > Ashinkailepas kermadecensis. The sequence goes on from JAOTOM010003555.1 coordinate 110,186, forward strand.
GCGTTTTTCTTCGTCTACGGATATATTTCAGGGCTCCAGCTATTGTTGTTAAGGGCCGAGCACATTTTTGAGACCCGACTTTTTTAAAACAGTTTTGTTGTTTCTATGTCGTGCACCGACGGTATATTTGAGGAACCGGCGCGTTTTCGAAGACCCCGATGTGATTACTTAGTGCCATGTCTTTTTGTTCATTTTTTTCAGGACCAAGTCGCTTTTTGAGGGACCCAGCCGATTTTTTAGTTCTCCATTCGATGGTATGGCACCGGTGTGCTTTGGGGTCCTCTGTTATGTTTTCTTAGAGCTGGGGAGCCCGAGAGGAATTTTGGGTCCCAGGCGCGATATTTCGGGGGCTCGGCGCGAATTCGTTGGGAGCGTTGTACTTTGCTGGGCCCCAGCGCGATTTTCGCGAGCCCGGAACAAGTTTACGGGCCCAGCGCGAGATTTTGTTTGCGCCCGTTGCATTTATTTTGAGCCCCGATGCGAATTTATGGGGCCCCAGGGCGATTTTTCGGGACTCCGCGCGATTCTTGGGAGCGCACCCGTTAATGAGGGAGGGGGAATTTTCCTCTCCGCTTAGCCACTGCGGTTGCTCAACGGTTTTTTTTCTCAGCCGATGGTACCCTTCAGAGTAGAAAGGACCTTCGGATAACTTTCTTTCGGGATTTGTTGTGAATATTCCGGTGCTCGGGTGGATTCGATGGAGTCACTTTGCGATTTTTAGTGTCGATTCGTCAGTGTCGAGCGTGATTTGCAGGGACACCTGTCCGACGTTTTGGGAGCCACCGCGCGATTTTCAGGGATCCCGGCCTGATATGTTGGGCCCCCAGTGTGATTTTCAGGGGTTCAGTCCGTCTTTTTGGTGCCATCGTGATTTCCAAGGACACCAGCACGACTTTTTGGGTCACCAGCGTGATTGTCAGGTGCCCATGTGCGAACTTTTGAAGCCTCCTGCTTGAATTTTAGGGGCCCCGGTCTGACTTTTGGGAGCCCCAGCGTGATTTCCAGGGACCTGGCCCGTCTTTTGGGCCCAGCGTCATTCTCATGGATCCCGGCAATACTTCTTTAGCCCCAGCGTGATTTCCGGTGGCCACGGCCCAATACTTTGAAGCACCAGCGTGATTTTGGAGGCCCCGATGCGACTTTTCTGAGTCCCAGTGATATTTTTTTTTTGTGTGGGGGGGGGAGCGGTATTTTCAGGTGCCTGGTCTCACTTTTTGGGGCCTCCAATGTGATTTTCAGCGGCCTTGGCGCGCTTTTTTGGGTCCCAGCGTCATTTTCAGAGGCCCCTGCGCGACGTTTTGGGCCCTCAATGTGATTTTACGAGCCCCGGTGCGATTTTTGGGGCCCTCGGCGTCATTTTATGGGCCCCTGCGCGACTTTTTGGACCCCCAATGTGATTTTTATGGGCTACGGTGCGATTTTTTTTTGGGGGGGGGGGGGGGGCAGCGGGATTTTTAAGAAGCCTGGGCAATTTTTCCGAACCCCATCGTGATTCTTGGGGCCACAACCTCTCATGGGTGGAGCAACTGCCCCTAATGTCCCCACATTCGGTACGCCATTGGTGTATGTCCATATTTACTATAACAAAACCATTGTCCAATATTTTATGTTCTGCTACAAGAGAGCAACGCTTAACGTGATTAAAGCATTGCTCTATGGAGATTTTAAAATCGGGCCCAGCACATGCGGCATAGCTAGGTGTTCATAGGAAGTGATAAGGAGTGAACCTTGCTAATTTTGAAGGAACTTTTTGTCCCCCAAAATATAATTTTTAACAAGGGTAATTCGGAAAACCAGACCTTGAAAATGAAGTGGCTGAAATCCGAAGATTTTTTGGGGGCCTTACCTCCATCTTACTCAAACATACCGCATCCCTGGTTTGTCCCCCCCCCATTTCAAATCCGTGGCTAAACCCATGGGTGCCTGACCAATAATGACAAAGCAGCCAACATGTGAAGGTGACGCACTTGATCATACCAGCAGGAGAGAAGTCTAATATTGTATAAATGCATCACATCGGTAGTGTTGTTATCAATGCATCAGTCAGTTTGTAGTTAGTACACCAGAAATCATGGGCATCACATGCTGCCATACAATCGTGTAAAATAATGGTTTTTCATCAGGTGTGAGATGTTGAAATTAGTATATATATATGTTACATCCCTCCAGCTCAATTGTGAGTCAATAGTGTATTCCATATTGGCATGTCAATAGTGTACATATTTCGTTTCTTTTCGGAGGTGGCTAACATAGATGATGATGATGATATAGATAGATGATGACATATATAGATGATGATGATAACAATTACTCTACTATCAACTGGCATCGTCTAAGGAACCACATCGTAGGTAATCTCTTCATCTGGAATTGCGGTACATGTTGTTCGTGTATCAATATCCACAATGATGAGCATGATCATGACAATTATAAGCAAGATAGGTACTGTTATGAATTAGGCATGCTTCATAAACACATCTCAACGAGCACGATGATGATACATCTTTGGGAATGGTGTCGATTCAGTGTTCGTTAGGTCACATTTTCCACTGTTTTCGCGATTAATAATCACTGTCATGCAATGTTATTGAGCTAACCTACCATTTATCCATATGTGCTGGAGCCACATGGGCCACATTCGTGGCATGGGTTGATTTGCCAAAGGTAATTGTTTGTGCTTCGTTTGACTGATTGCATTAATTTCACACATGCATCCATAATTATGCTTGTCATATTGCATCTATGAAATCAGCTTACTGCATATGAACTGATCTCCCAATGCACTGCATCTTTGCAGGTTTATTTGTGCAATGTACTGTCCTGTACTGTAATGCAACATTCTGGCCCTGGGCTTAATGTTTATTGTGGTGTTGCAGGGGAAGGATACCCTCCCATCAACTACTGTACCAAGGCAACATGATGATCGTGTATCACATCACAGGAAAACATCCATATTATGATGCTAAAAGTAATCCAACATCACGCACCCTTTGCTATATCGGACCTCCATGAATATATGCATGTTTCCTCTTCTGGTTTGAAAAAGGGTATATCCAGCATATGATCCTTATCATTATGCTTTAATGTAATACTGCATATTATCCACATATTGCAAGCATACGTGGCGAACAATGACTTCCAAAATGCGGCAACGTTGGTCATGGGACCTGAAGCGCTGATGAAACCGAACCCCGGCCATGGACCCCGCACAACCTTGAACTACATCACATCTGCATTCAGATGTGCTGCAGTCACGGTTGATTGTATCCATGATTACTTTGATGATGCGGTCATCCATCCGGCGGCCAATCGAATGTACAGGGATGGATGGATTGTTGAGATGATGCACAGCAGTGAGGAGCGTCGTACACTGGTGAAGTGTCAAGTAAGATCTGAGATGACCAAGAAGATGCGCTATTATGTGCAAGTGATAGTGAGCTCTATTGGTGTGGTGCAGAACGCAAGTTGTGAATGCACGGCAGGTGCTGGTAGTAGTGACAAATGCAAACATGTAGCAACAGTTCTCTTCGGTATGGAAGGATTCGCTAGAACTGGAAAGCTGCAGCTCGAGAAAACCTGCACAGAGACCCCCAGACCTGGCACGTGTCCAGCAGCGTGCATGTCGCATCGCCACGCAAGGCTCAGCACGTGCTGTATAAAGCAGCTGCCTCACATGAAGATAGCTCGTTCAGTATAAAACATGACATGTATCACGAGACCACGGCTGCCACGTGGGGAGAATATGAGATAATTATGAATCAGATACAGAACCTCCAAGGAGTTATTTCCCATAAGAATGCCTTGCTAATGAACCACATAAATCGGAATTTGTTTCGATGCCATAATCAAGAACCTACTTTGGATTATTAATGTTTGCCTATTCCGATGACGTCAACCTACGCCACGTCATACCGTCACCAGAAAACGAAGACGTGGACCGACATCCGCCGATTTCTGCTTGCCGCCAAGAAGCCCGAGCCCAGGATCGACCCACCCCACCTGAGCGACGCCGCCTGGGCTGACAAGCTAAATCGTCACTTTGTGACCGCGGGAGCTGACGTTGCTGCCACGTTATCGGCGGCTCCACAGGGAGTGCGGCTGCCGCCCAGACCACCTCGGGTGTGCAGTAGCTCCTTCCGCGTACACACTGTGACGTTACCAGAATTGTCGTTGGCACTCGATCGAATGGGAAATACGCGCGCCAGTGGAAACGACGGAATAACACTTCATATGCTGAGAGCGACGTTTGCAGTCACAGGGCCTCATTTACTGCATGTGATAAACTATTCACTGCGTACTGGTGAGGTGCCGCCTCAGTGGAAAGAGGCCTGCGTTATTCCGTTGCACAAGAAGGGTGATCGTGACGACCCCGGAAATTTTAGGCCCATATCTTTGCTGAGTGTTGTTGCTAAACTGTGTGAGAAAATTGTAAACACGCAACTTTCATTCTATCTCGACTCAAACCACATACTCTGTTCAAATCAATATGGTTTTCGTCCCGGCCATTCAACCGAAACAGCAATGCTCGATACTGTACAATTTCTGACCAAAAATATGGATTGTGGTCATGTGTCTACCCTGCTTGCTGCTGATACGTCCCGCGCGTTCGATAGCGTGGAGCATAGCCGCCTGTTAGAAAAGCTAGGCTGGTATGGGATCGACGTTCACTGGTTTGAGGATTGGTTGCGGGGGAGGAGCCAGAAAATTCAGGGGAGTACCGCTGAGCCACTCCCGGTGACGCACGGTGTAGTACAGGGAAGCCAAATCGGGCCAAAATTGTATTTGATTTTCACTAACGACCCTAGCATCACATATAAAGTATGGCCACTTGGTAATTTTCGCTGATGATGCGCAATTTCTAGACTCTGACGCCCCAGGAAACATGTCTGTGCTAAAACAACGTGTAGAAAACACCTTGGATACAGCTCTGAACTGGTTCACACAAAATCGGCTAAAAATCAACCCAGGAAAGACTGAGCTCCTGGTTGTCAAATCTCAGCGCCGGAAATGTGATACCTTATCGATCAAATTTGGAGATGCTGAAATTAAGCCGTCACCGAACGCAAAAATCCTAGGTGTGCACGTCGATTCGACTCTGACCTGGGATAGACAGGTGTCTCAGGTGGTTCGGCGATGTTATAGTGTTCTCGTTGGCCTGTCAAAATTTCGACACAAATTACCCTCAGAAACGAAGAAACTCCTCATTCAGGCACTGGTTTTCCCCCACATCTACTACTGTATGACAGTTTGGGGAAGTTGCAACAAAACCCAGAGAGATAGGATTCAGAAGGCGATAAATTTTGGTGCCCGTATAGTATCCGGCCTCGGCCGACGAGAACACATCACCCCGGCACTAGAGGCACTTGGATGGTTGAAATTTGATGCCATGTTGGAGGAGCGCGACGTAGCAATGATCCGGAAGCTAACGTCGTCTGGTGTCCCACCTACGCTAGCGAGCTCTATCAAGCGTCGTGCGGAGGTGTCGTCCAGGAGAACTCGGTGCGCAGACACAGTGATGTTGGAGCTCCCGCGAGTTCGCTCCGAACTCGCTAAGCGTAGCTACCCGTTCAGAGCCGTAGCTGCGTGGAACGGCCGTTTGGAGGCGCGTTCTATCACTAGGTAAAGTGTGATTTATGTCTAGATGATTTTTAATTGACTCTTGTTTATTGACACGAGAAGTAGGATTATGTATATAGTTTTACAGCAATGTACTGACGAGAGGGCTGAATAGCCATATTATTGTGGAGACCTCAATAAATCTGACTCTGACTCTGACTCTGACTCTATGCTATACGCTACTAGTGCGGTTAGTCTAGTGAGGAGGCATGGCGCTAGATCACAAAAGCGCAGTTTATACAATGCATTTGTGTTGGCGTTGTACAATAACGCAATCCCTTTAATTTAAATGCACACTGTCACACATCATCTATTGTGATTATGGACCGGCAATGTTGGCTTGCATTGCTCACTACACTTACTCACAGTCCAGTGTTCCCTGCTATGAATGTTGATGCCACGTGCCAAAAATTGAATACTTCCGCGATGAGGCCTCCGCCACACCAGTGATAATCAGCATTGCCCATAAAGGCTACGTATGCACCTGTACAATTTGTACTTACGAGACCATTTCCATGTTTCAGGCAGAGAAGGGCAGCGGCAGGGGCACCCTGACAATATCGCGAAGCGTCGGTGAATACGCAGACGTGGTGGCCATCTGCGCTCACCATGACTACCACGAAACTCGACTTGATGCTATTCTCCCTCATCAGCGGATCAAGGTACGTGACAATCACGTTTCTGGTTCATGCTCTTCTTTACCTTGACCATCGACCGTGGTCAGCCTCGTGATACATCTGCAGTTCTTGCTGCTCGCATAAGCTCCGCCAGTGCACTACGGTTGAGTTGGATACCCAATGGTTGGGGGTCTATTCCATCCATGCGACGGTATTTTTGTCTTCAACAATTTTTCCTTTCATAACTGTGTCCCTTTTTAACTTAATGACGGGTTCTCTCATTCATTCCCAACAACGGCGATAGACCCCATAGCTGCGCCTATCCACCTCCAGGAAATGATGGTAGTGTTGCGTGGTGGTCTCTGTGAGTGATTTGGTGTACTGGAATGCGAGCAGTCCGTAGCAGTCCTAGCAGCTTGACTATCCCGCATTTTTTAGTGATGTGTTGCAATGCGGATCGTGCTCGCTGATGGGACAATGCCAACGGTCATTTAGCGGTGTTGCTTCTTTTGTGTAGCAGCTGCATAACTCGTCTGGTGCACATTGCAGGGATGCCACATTGAAGCCGCGTTCTAGTTTGTTTCTCTGTTGCAAAATAAGCCAATTTATTTATTATTTCTACCAATGCGTTTGCCCCACAGGTGACCTGTTATGAAGCCCAGAGCATTGCGAACTTGACCGTAAAACAAGCCGGCTGCCGCCACCGGCATGAAGAGCGTCGTCTGTGAGTGACGGCGTCTCGGGGGGCAGGAGTGGCGAGCGGCTCGCAAACGCCATCGTGGACCGCCGCAGCCACGCCTGGCGGCCACAGAGTGGGGGAGAAGGCATGAGCGGAGGGCCAAACGCCATCGTGGACCGCCGCAGCCACGCCTGGCGGCCACAGAGTGGGGGAGAAGGCATGAGCGGAGGGCCAAACGCCATCGTGGACCGCCGCAGCCACGCCTGGCGGCCACAGAGTGGGGGAGAAGGCATGAGCGGAGGGCCATACGCCAATGCGAGGTGGATAACGATGCACAGGTCACCAGAGTAGGATTGATTATTGATGTGGACGAACCGTATATCGCCTGTTCGCCGGATGGCGTCTTGCCAGGCAGAGTTCTCGAAGTGAAGGGTGTTTTCGCCAATCGCACGCAGCCTGCCACTGTCGCATCGACAAAGTGGCTCGCAGAAGATGACGGACGCTGCATCTTGAAAGCCGGAACAAAGTACTGGTATCAGGTACAGGGACAAATGAGTATCTTGGGCAAGGAGCGGTGTGATGTGGTAGTATTTAGTGCCGTTGACGAGGGCAAAGATGGTCATTCAAGTGCATAGAGTGCAGGCACTCTATGTACTTTATACTTTACACATTCATGGTGCGAAAACTGCGGGCGTTTTTGACCAGTGGCTGGCACCTGCCATCGTCAGGCGTGTGTAGCTAATCCGTGCCAAGCGCTGAGAACGTGACAACATGAGATACGGCGGAGGATCCAGCAAATCGGCTTTGAGTAGGCCTGCGGCAGGGAGGAGATTTTTTAATCGCCCATTATATTACTGAAGGACTTTCGATAACTTCAGACCTGACGTTGAACTCGAACAGCATTTGCCGCAAAATGTTCCTAGATTTTTCGCACGTCGTGAATAATGGCTAGTTTTCATCAAAAGCAGAACATCTGAGGGAGTATGACCACCTTAGTACCCGCGATCTGTCACTGTCAAATGAGACATGTACATTGATGTAGTTTTTTTCGGACTGTGCACCGGATGTCCCCAGCGGTTGGTGTAATTTCTGTTGTCTGCTTTCTGAAACCGCCAAAATCTGCGCCACCTCCCAAAATTAAAGTATCCTTCCGAGAAGTCACTCTCGAAGCCTGCGACCAGGTGAAGAACCTCGACATCACATTTGACAAGACCCTGTCATGGGGCACCCATGTTGGTCTCCTCAATTGCCGCTGCATGGGGACTCTCATCGGGCTGTCTCACCTCCGGCACATCTCCCTCTGGTTCTCTCGCAGGTCAGATAACGTATTTCGGTGCACGGCAATGGTACAAAACCTAACATCGGCAGAATGAAAAAAAAAACTTTGGAGCATGAGTAATTTTTGGCCCACTGAGATTTGGCCGCGTCTCTGACATTCGGGAGAGGCTGGGCTGGATGCCAGCACCACTATTGGCATATTTCTGGACTTTAGCGTTAGTGCACAAGGCGCTGAAGAAGGGTGAACCTGAAACCCTAGCCACAGCGTTCCGTACCAATCGAGACGCAAGGGAACGCAACACAAGGAATGACAGCCTGTACCACACACCCCAGATCCACACCGAGGCTGGTAAGTGACGGTTTTGCTACCGTGCTCCTCGCCTTTACAATCGGTTGCCACGGTATGTCACGAGCCTGACGATGCCGAGCTTTAACCGTCGGTTGAAGCGTCACATGATATGAAACTCAACTACCTCATGATTGCTGATAGTGCACCGATGTGTGCTGAATGGTGTTTAATGGAATGTGTTTTTTTTTCATCCTGCGACGACTTGTGTGTGCGTGCTTTTATCTTGCAACCATTTCTCCAGGTCCGACTCGGGGCAGTAATAGCCACTACAATGGAGTATTTCCCCACTATGGTAAATGCGAACACAAATACGAACTGTCATTTACCTCGGCTTTCGCACAAGGAGAGGAAACATAACCATCATTTACCGCGGGTTTGGCACAGGGAGAGAAGGAACAAAGCCACCATGTCTTTTTGTATTTTTGTATTTGCACACTCAGACACATCCACTGGCTATTCTTGCGCCGTCGCAATGATATGGAACGCTTTAAAATCAGGCAAGACATCAATAGAAAGATACAATAAGGAGAACATACGGTTGTCGGTGAAGGCATTAAAGCTACCCAGATGGGATCAAGTCAGCCATCGCGGCGCCATGCTCTCCAACCTGGGCAGGATTAGGATGAAGGCATAGTTAGGTGGATTAGGAGGTCCGGTTAAACATAATAAACCATAGAACACTAGGATGAATCGATGATGGTGGACAAGGTGAAGCTTCGTTCGGTTTTCACATCCACAGATATTTGAGCTACTCCATTGCAGTTAGTTTGCGCTTGGTCATGGCAATGCTCTCCATATTTTTGTTTTTGTCTTCAATAATCAGGTATCTTCATTTGATCAGGGGCGTCGGCAGCTCAGTGGTTAAGCTGAGCGTCTGGCACGCCAGATGTCGGGGTTCGATTCCCCGCGATGCCCGCCCTTCCTGACAGAAAGGGCATGAAAGTACAGAACCGCCATTTCCCGCCCCTCGGTAGAGGGAGAGAGAAGGAACAGAACCGTCACTTTAAGGCGCGGTATACCATGTGGAAGCTGCTTCGGCTTGTACTACGCCACAACAGCTTCACGATGCCGATGGAAATTCAAACGGCGCACACAACTGCATTTACACTTAATGCACCGTAGCCGTTTAATGGTAAACATCAGTTCCGAAGTGGTTTGTCCTCACCCCCGAACACGTTTCTGAGAAATTCCAAGTCCCTCGCCCCATGACGCTAGTTCAATATTGGTCCCGTTTTGCATCACCTTTTTGGGACGCGCGGCCTGGACGGTGTGGAGATGCAGTTTTCTGCAATGTTACAATGTGTCGCGTCACGAGGCTTCTGTTAAAAAGTAATGTGTAGTTACCCTCTGATCTGATGCTTCCGAACAGGCGAGATGTCAAATGAATGGAGTTAACACTGGTGCAACACCGCGCTGCTTGCTTGTTTTATTACTTCATCGCTCCTTGTTTTCCTGACGAGCAGGGAGTACCTGCAAGTTTTAAAATGTTTGAAGCCTTTAAATGTTTGATATAATGTCCTGGAATGCAGGCTGTTACTTCTGGAAATCCTGCGCTGCGTGACTCACGCTTCCTTGCGCCAATCCATAATGTACCGCGTGACGTCAGCAACATGTTAGCACAGTTGACGTCACACGGATACAATACACCGAAGCTGAGTAGTGGCGTGACGAGTCAGTTTCGCCACATTTGGAACTGGAGTTCCAGGGGTCTCGTTATCTGGAGCGGCGGTGGCGGCTGCACCAGATTTTCCAGGCATGGGGCCGGAGGGGCGCTCGTGCCCGTGCCAGACATCGGCCCCGTCCAGGTGTCGTTCACACCACGTGTCACGTGACTGGACGGAACTGTATGACCACGTGTCGCTTGACAGTACGGAACTACATAACCACGTGTCGCTTGACAGTACGGAACTACATAACCACGTGTCACGTGACAGTACGGAACCGCATGATCACGTCTCATGTGACAGTACGGAACTGTATGACCACGTGTCACGTGACAGTATGGAACCGCATGCAGCCGTCGGCACCTCAGGACTAGTGAGTGTATACAGCCGTCGACATCTCAGTACTAGTGAGTGTATACAGCCGTCGACACCTCAGTACTAGTGAGTGTATGTAGCCGTCGACACCTCAGGACTAGTGTGTGTATACAGCCGTCGGCACCTCAGTACTAGTGAGTGTATGTAGCCGTCGACACCTCAGTACTAGTGAGTGTATACAGCCGTCGACACCTCAGTACTAGTGAGTGTATACAGCCGTCGACACCTCAGGACTAGTGAGTGTATACAGCCGTCGACACCTCAGTACTAGTGAGTGTATGTAGCCGTCGACACCTCAGTACTAGTGAGTGTATACAGCCGTCGACACCTCAGTACTAGTGAGTGTATGTAGCCGTCGACACCTCAGTACTAGTGAGTGTATACAGCCGTCGACACCTCAGTACTAGTGAGTGTATGTAGCCGTCGACACCTCAGGACTAGTGAGTGTATACAGCCGTCGACACCTCAGTACTAGTGAGTGTATGTAGCCGTCGACACCTCAGGACTAGTGAGTGTATACAGCCGTCGACACCTCAGTACTAGTGAGTGTATGTAGCCGTCGACACCTCAGGACTAGTGAGTGTATACAGCCGTCGACACCTCAGGACTAGTGAGTGTATACAGCCGTCGACACCTCAGTACTAGTGAGTGTATACAGCCGTCGACACCTCAGGACTAGTGAGTGTATGTAGCCGTCGACACCTCAGGACTAGTGAGTGTATACAGCCGTCGACACCTCAGGACTAGTGAGTGTATGTAGCCGTCGACACCTCAGGACTAGTGAGTGTATACAGCCGTCGACACCTCAGGACTAGTGAGTGTATACAGCCGTCGACACCTCAGGACTAGTGAGTGTATGTAGCCGTCGACACCTCAGGACTAGTGAGTGTATACAGCCGTCGACACCTCAGGACTAGTGAGTGTATACAGCCGTCGACACCTCAGGACTAGTGAGTGTATACAGCCGTCGACACCTCAGGACTAGTGAGTGTATACAGCCGTCGACACCTCAGGACTAGTGAGTGTATGTAGCCGTCGACACCTCAGGACTAGTGAGTGTATACAGCCGTCGACACCTCAGTACTAGTGAGTGTATGTAGCCGTCGACACCTCAGGACTAGTGAGTGTATACAGCCGTCGGCACCTCAGGACTAGTGAGTGTATGTAGCCGTCGACACCTCAGGACTAGTGAGTGTATACAGCCGTCGACACCTCAGGACTAGTGAGTGTATACAGCCGTCGACACCTCAGGACTAGTGAGTGTATACAGCCGTCGACACCTCAGGACTAGTGAGTGTATACAGCCGTCGACACCTCAGGACTAGTGAGTGTATGTAGCCGTCGACACCTCAGGACTAGTGAGTGTATACAGCCGTCGACACCTCAGGACTAGTGAGTGTATGCAGCCGTCGACACCTCAGGACTAGTGAGTGTATACAGCCGTCGACACCTCAGGACTAGTGAGTGTATACAGCCGTCGACACCTCAGGACTAGTGAGTGTATACAGCCGTCGGCACCTCAGGACTAGTGAGTGTATGCAGCCGTCGACACCTCAGGACTAGTGAGTGTATACAGCCGTCGGCACCTCAGACTAGTGAGTGTATGCAGCCGTCGACACCTCAGGACTAGTGAGTGTATACAGCCGTCGACACCTCAGTACTAGTGAGTGTATGCAGCCGTCGACACCTCAGTACTAGTGAGTGTATACAGCCGTCGGCACCTCAGTACTAGTGAGTGTATGTAGCCGTCGGCACCTCAGGACTAGTGAGTGTATACAGCCGTCGACACCTCAGTACTAGTGAGTGTATGTAGCCGTCGACACCTCAGGACTAGTGAGTGTATACAGCCGTCGGCACCTCAGGACTAGTGAGTGTATGTAGCCGTCGACACCTCAGGACTAGTGAGTGTATACAGCCGTCGACACCTCAGTACTAGTGAGTGTATGTAGCCGTCGACACCTCAGGACTAGTGAGTGTATACAGCCGTCGGCACCTCAGTACTAGTGAGTGTATGTAGCCGTCGACACCTCAGTACTAGTGAGTGTATACAGCCGTCGACACCTCAGTACTAGTGAGTGTATGTAGCCGTCGACACCTCAGGACTAGTGAGTGTATACAGCCGTCGACACCTCAGTACTAGTGAGTGTATACAGCCGTCGACACCTCAGTACTAGTGAGTGTATACAGCCGTCGACACCTCAGTACTAGTGAGTGTATACAGCCGTCGACACCTCAGTACTAGTGAGTGTATGTAGCCGTCGACACCTCAGGACTAGTGAGTGTATACAGCCGTCGACACCTCAGTACTAGTGAGTGTATGTAGCCGTCGACACCTCAGGACTAGTGAGTGCATACAGCCGTCGACACCTCAGGACTAGTGAGTGTATGTAGCCGTCGACACCTCAGGACTAGTGAGTGTATACAGCCGTCGACACCTCAGTACTAGTGAGTGTATGTAGCCGTCGACACCTCAGGACTAGTGAGTGTATACAGCCGTCGACACCTCAGGACTAGTGAGTGTATGCAGCCGTCGACACCTCAGGACTAGTGAGTGTATACAGCCGTCGGCACCTCAGTACTAGTGAGTGTATGTAGCCGTCGACACCTCAGGACTAGTGAGTGTATACAGCCGTCGACACCTCAGTACTAGTGAGTGTATGTAGCCGTCGACACCTCAGGACTAGTGAGTGTATACAGCCGTCGGCACCTCAGGACTAGTGAGTGTATGTAGCCGTCGACACCTCAGGACTAGTGAGTGTATACAGCCGTCGGCACCTCAGGACTAGTGAGTGTATACAGCCGTCGACACCTCAGGACTAGTGAGTGTATGCAGCCGTCGACACCTCAGGACTAGTGAGTGTATACAGCCGTCGACACCTCAGGACTAGTGAGTGTATGCAGCCGTCGACACCTCAGGACTAGTGAGTGTATGCAGCCGTCGACACCTCAGGACTAGTGAGTGTATACAGCCGTCGGCACCTCAGGACTAGTGAGTGTATGTAGCCGTCGACACCTCAGTACTAGTGAGTGTATACAGCCGTCGGCACCTCAGTACTAGTGAGTGTATGTAGCCGTCGGCACCTCAGGACTAGTGAGTGTATACAGCCGTCGACACCTCAGGACTAGTGAGTGTATGTAGCCGTCGACACCTCAGGACTAGTGAGTGTATACAGCCGTCGACACCTCAGGACTAGTGAGTGTATACAGCCGTCGGCACCTCAGGACTAGTGAGTGTATGTAGCCGTCGACACCTCAGGACTAGTGAGTGTATACAGCCGTCGACACCTCAGGACTAGTGAGTGTATGTAGCCGTCGACACCTCAGGACTAGTGAGTGTATACAGCCGTCGACACCTCAGGACTAGTGAGTGTATACAGCCGTCGACACCTCAGGACTAGTGAGTGTATGTAGCCGTCGGCACCTCAGGACTAGTGAGTGTATACAGCCGTCGGCACCTCAGTACTAGTGAGTGTATACAGCCGTCGGCACCTCAGTACTAGTGAGTGTATGTAGCCGTCGACACCTCAGGACTAGTGAGTGTATACAGCCGTCGACACCTCAGTACTAGTGAGTGTATGTAGCCGTCGGCACCTCAGGACTAGTGAGTGTATACAGCCGTCGACACCTCAGGACTAGTGAGTGTATGTAGCCGTCGACACCTCAGGACTAGTGAGTGTATGCAGCCGTCGACACCTCAGGACTAGTGAGTGTATACAGCCGTCGACACCTCAGGACTAGTGAGTGTATACAGCCGTCGACACCTCAGGACTAGTGCGTGTATGCAGCCCACCGATCGAGTCAGCATTCCGCCAAATCACATCCGCAGAACACTGACACAGCCAGTTCACAATCAGTAGGTGCGCGTGCGTGGAGGTCAGAGGTGACGTTTGCAGGTGACCTCAGCATGCCCGCCCCCGCAGCACACACGACTGACGCGTGGAGGCGGCGCCGCCACATTACCATATGCACACACTGGCAGCAACGATAGTCTCGGTGTTTGTGACCGGAAACGGAGCCGGCTATAAAGCCAGGCCGCTGATCATGACGAGCCGGTGGTGGTGGTGGCGGGTCACACTGGGAAGGACGACAACTACGGCTCCAGCATGCTGACCATCTTGGTGAGTGCGCACGCTCTGTAGGTGTTGTAACCTCGCTGGTACGCGTCAGTTGTAGATGCTCATCCGGTCTCTCACTGTTCCTGGAATTATCAAAGTGGTATCGCCTACACCCAAACCGGCGTTGTTACGTGTCTGCCACTTCACTGTGCTCACCGACCCAACCCCCGCCCGAGCCAGGCTTACCATCCAGGGTTACCATGACAAACCATGACCAGTGGCTCACCACCACGTAGGCTCACGCTCTCTCTGACGCAGGTGTTCATCCATGTATCAAAACTACGCATGTGTTGGATTCCACACTATTAATGTGCCGCCGCTGTACAGGCGTTGGATCCATGTGCCACCGCTGGTGTTGATCTATGTGCCACCGCTGGTGTTGATCTATGTGCCACCGCTGTGCAGGTGTTGATCCATGTACCACCGCTGTACAGGTGTTTATCCATGTACCACCACTGTACAGGTGTTGATCCATGTACCACCACTGTACCGGTGTTGATCCATGTGCCGCCACTGTACAGGTGTTGATCCATGTACCACCACTGTACAGGTATTGATCCATGTACCACCGCTGTACAGGTGTTGATCCATGTGCCACCGCTGTGAAGTTGATCTTGACCGTGAAGTGTTACCATTTTGCCACCGCGTGAAGATGTTGTACGTGTCCCACCGCTGTACAGGTGTTGATCCATGCACCACCACTGTACAGGTGTTGATCCATGTGCCGCCACTGTACAGGTGTTGATCCATGTACCATCACTGTACAGGTGTTGATCCATGTGCCGCCACTGTACAGATGTTGATCCATGTACCACCACTGTACAGGTGTTGATCCATGTACCACCACTGTACAGGTGTTGATCCATGTCCCACCACTGTACAGGTGTTGATCCATGTACCACCACTGTACAGGTGTTGATCCATGTACCACCGCTGTACAGGTGTTGATCCATGTGCCACTGCTGTGAAGATGTTGATCCATGTGCCACCGCTGTGAAGATGTTGATCTATGTGCCACCGCCGTGAAGATGTTGATCCATGTACCACCGCTGTGCAGGTGTTGATCCATGTACCACCACTGTACAGGTGTTGATCCATGTGCCGCCACTGTACAGGTGTTGATCCATGTGCCACCGCTGTACAGGTGTTGATCCATGTACCACCACTGTACAGGTGTTGATCCATGTACCACCACTGTACAGGTGTTGATCCATGTACCACCGCTGTACAGGTGCTGGCCTTGTGTCTGGGAAGCAGTCTGGCCCTGACCAGAGACGGCTCATACTGGGCCCCGTCTGGATCTGGCCTACTCGGCGGATCCTACGGCTACAACGGCTACACGCCATACACCAGAGGCGGCTACAATCAGTACGGCAGCGGCTACGGCGGCTATGGTGGCAATGGCGGCTACAACAGCGGCTACAGTCCGTACTACGGCGGAGGTAGCACCATCAGTGGCAGTGCCTACAGTGGAGGAGGCTACGACCGATACAATGGCATCAATGGAGGCGGCGGCTACTATTTGGGGACGCTGACACCCGGCTACTCCGCCTCTCGCCGCGGCTACAGGTGACGTGACCCCTGATGTCCTGTAGGCCTCCCTGACGATGTCGTAGTCACTAGCTGCAACAGCAGCTTTCCAGCCGAAGACAAGGCTAGGCAACATCGGATCCTGCGGTTGTGCAGAATGTCCTAGCTCGTAGCAGCGCGCGAGATAAATTTGACGTCCCCTCACATCACCACCAACTTTTGTTCTAAGCCAAACAGAGAGGAGCACTCAATGGCATAGAGGAGCTATATCCTTGAATTTTTAAATCACCTGCGACTACCTACCTTGGATGCCTCTCCTTGTTAAGCTTCCAGGTCAGGTCAAAAGGTTAGGTCAAAATGTCATTATCAGGGTATAATCGCTCGGTTGTCGTCATATTGTTCGCACGGTGGCCGTGAAGCGAATGTGATTTCATATCACATGATGATACCCATGAATGATATACCCATCAATGATGCGCAAACTGAAAATGTAGTCAAACACTGTGACACGTGTGAACGACAATGCCATCGATCAGGTCCAGGTCAAGTACGAGGGCATGTGTGAAGGATCGTTGAAGTTCACGATTTTTTTCAAGCACATTGGATTTCAGGGGCGTTGGAACGATTTTGAAGGAAAAGACTGCTGACGGCAGATCAATGCGGGGGGGGGGGTGTATTGCGGGCCCCTAACATCCGACGAAGACGATTTATCTGGGCGGAAAAAAAATCCTACGTAATTACAATTTTCGAGAAGTCTTCACACACTGTATGATGCAAATATTAAGTTAACCCACCTCTTTCATCGTAAGCTATCATCTGATATTTTTGAAAATCAAATATTCTTGGTTCTCCCTCTTCTGCCAACCGAGTTGGCTCCACCAGTACGAAGCTTCTGGACCCGCCCTAGGCTCCCGGCCAATTCTCTCCCTGCAAAATGGGCTGCGTGGGCGACAGGGAACTAGAAGCGACGCCGGACCACTGCGGGTGCATCGTGCTGCTGCGCCGTACGTGCGCCTGCGACTGCTGGCCGGCGGGCCACCGGTGTCTGTCGCCTGCGACTGCTGGCCGGCGGGCCACCGGTGTCTGTCGCCTGCGACTGCTGGCCGGCGGACCACCGGTGTCTGTCGCCTGCGACTGCTGGCCGGCGGGCCACCGGTGTCTGTCGCCTGCGACTGCTGGCCGGCGGGCCACCGGTGTCTGTCGCCTGCGACTGCTGGCCGGGGCCACCGGTGTCTGTCGCCTCGACTGCTGGCCGGCGGGCCCGGTGTTGTCGCCTGCGACTGCTGGCCGGGGCACCAGTGTCTGTCGCCTGCGACTGCTGGCCGGCGGGCCACCGGTGTCTGTCGCCTGCGACTGCTGGCCGGCGGGCCACCGGTGTCTGTCGCCTGCGACTGCTGGCCGGCGGGCCACCGGTGTCTGTCGCCTGCGACTGCTGGCCGGCGGGCCACCGGTGTCTGTCGCCTGCGACTGCTGGCCGGCGGGCCACCGGTGTCTGTCGCCTGCGACTGCTGGCCGGCGGACCACCGGTGTCTGTCGCCTGCGACTGCTGGCCGGCGGGCCACCGGTGTCTGTCGCCTGCGACTGCTGGCCGGCGGACCACTGCACCGGTGTCTGTCGCCTGCGCGGCCGTGGCGGCAACCAACAATTGCTTCACTCTTGCTCTTGATATTCGTCAAAACATGTGATATTGTGGCACAGACAATAAAGTGAAGTATGATGTATTTTTGTAAATATTATTTGCCCTTTCTTATTTGTAGTCTTGCACCCACGTCATTTCATTCCAGCCTGTACATTCGAGCTGTTCCACCAATATTCTTTCAAAATATGTTGTATTGTTATCTGATGTAGCAATTCCGTCTTTTGCGCAAACATCCCTTAACCAAGTTACTCTAAAACATCCTGAATAATTGGTTGGAACTCTGCACTTTTAAGTATGTCACTGCTGTTCTTCAGCCTTTGGCAGAAAAACACAGGTGCATACCTGTAGCCAACAAAAATCATAATACCTTTGCCTTCATCATGTACAGTTATATACAGTAAGAGGTGTCACAATCTATTTTGCCTTTCTCCTCATTGCTTGCCTAGGCACTTTCCCATGCGTGTGCAGCTGATTGCCTGCTGTGCCCTGATTTTCATCAAACTTACCTCAGATTCTAAGACCTGCCACATATTACTACTACTACTACTACACTATTACTGGGTAGGCTGTACAGCCTGCCCATAGCTTTAAGAGAGATTATTGCCCAAAGTCAGAATGCTACCCCAACAAGATCTAATTGAAATCTGCTATAGTTTGCAGTTTGGATCATTGCCAAGGGCATAGTCCGAGTTTTCCACAGTGAGCCTCATCTGTGCCGGGGCACAATAGTTAGCAGGGAGACCCACTCCATAAGTGCTATTTTAATCATGTTGGTCACTGGCTCTCCCGGGGGAGGGCCAGAACAGGCTTCTGGGAGCCCAGTCCTCCGGCATGACACCCCTGGTCAGGACCCACAGGTTTTCTGACTATTAAATTAAAATAAATTACTAAATGAAGCCTCTCCATCACAGGCAATAAATCAGCAAACAAGCATTATCGCCCACTAGTGTGAAATTTAACATTATTCCTCTGGCATTGCAATGAATGTCAGAGGAATGTCTGGTGTACCTGCCAGGGCCCTCTACCACAATTATATTCTTATCTTCTTTGCTCGCTACTGCCTCATGCCATTGTCCCAAAGTATTCAGATTTGGGTGAGATATGATACCTAGTTAGATTGCATTATTTTTCGTCTAGTAATTTAATTCCTGCACTTAAGAAGTGCATTAGTAATAACAATGTATTCGTGATAGTGTAACAGAACATTTTAGGTGGGCGTTAGGTTGCGACATTAATTACCATACGCCACGTATGTGCTATACGTACACACCCTCTGTTCATTGATCTGCGTTGCATGGTAGTGTTTTGTTGCTGAGTCTGCACAGTGTCGGGATGTCTGTTGTGCTTCACCTGACCTGGGTCTGTCCACCCTCAGGTATAGGAGGTCAACCGAGTCGTCTGAGGGCCGGGTCAAGAGGTCGCCGTCACCGCAGTCCTCCACTCGAGATCTGGAGTACGCCATCGCTCGTCTGATGGAGTCGGTTCGTGTCAACGCGGCCGCCAATGACCTGCCGTTCTACCCGGACTACCCGAGTGGAGGCGGCTTCATCCCCGGCCGGCGCAACCCCAACCACCAGCCCTTCGTCCGCGACCTCCAGAGCCTGAACCCGGTCCAGCCGTACGGCGGCGGCGGCTCCGGGTCGGGGTCCAGTGGAGGGTCGGGCTCCAGTGGAGGGTCGGGGTCCAGTGGAGGGTCGGGCTCCAGTGGAGGGTCGGCGTACCCGCCGGGCGCCAGTGGAGGGTCGGGCTCCAACGGAGGGTCGGGCGCCAGCGGAGGGTCGGGCCCCTATGTGCCCGCGGGGAATAGTCGTGACAGGACTCTCGGCTAGTCGCTCACTGGAGCCTCCCTCGAGGCATGCGCAGCCGCAGCAGCACAGAGCACCGCCCGTGGATATGCACGTCTGTAAACGGTGGTGCGGCCGAGTTGTATTTCGTGTTAGTCACACCACGCTATATTAACACCGATCGTGGATACGAAAATCTGTAAATGGTGGTGCGACCGAGTTGTAGTTCGTGCTAGTCACACCACTCTATATTGATACCGCACACACTGATCCTAGATTCAGAGGTCATCATCACCTGATGGGAGTCGAAATGCTCATGTCGCTATGTCGCAAAATATGTGTAAACAACGGATCTCGGCATATTGGTGCTGAGAAACGCTCTAAATTAACACGTGTTTGCAGCATGAGACAAAGACAGGCGGCGGTCACTGATATGTTTCGATGCAGGTGGTAAGGCATTTAACATATGTGTGCTAAATGTTTGAAGCTCCAGCATCTGTAATGCTGAGCATCATGACGCATGTTTATTTTTCCTTCTGCAATACACTTAAACATTCAACAACTTTACAAAGAGAATTAACCTGAGTGATGGAAAATGGCACACCCATGGTGGACAATGGCATACACGTAGTGGACAATGCCACACCCATAGTGGACAATGGCATACACGTAGTGGACAATGCCACACCCATAGTGGACAATGATGTACCCATAGTGGACGGTGGCACGCCCATAGTCGACAATGATACACCTATAGTGGACAGTCGCACACCCATAGTGGACAATGGCACACACAGTGGACAATGGCACACCCATAGTGGACAATGATATACCCATAGTGGACGGTGGCACGCCCATAGTGGACGGTGGCACACCCATAGTGGACAATGGCACACGCACAGGGATAGGGATGGCCAAGATATGCATACCTAGAAATTGGACTTTAGGTAGTTAATATAAGTTTCTAACCATGACCTTCCATAAATCAAAACGGTTAACATTATACCGTTGCAATGCGAAATTTCATGTCGTGGGGAAACTGTATGGAAAAAGTGGACTCTCCGAAAATAACCAGCGGGCCAGAATCCAACTCAAATTGAGCTCAAGAGTCCGTGTCATGTGTTATGTCGATCAGCGGTTTCAGCATCGACCGAAGCTGGGTTGCAAACGCGCTCTGAAAAGAACACCTGAATGAAAAATGACTCATTTTCGGTAAGATATCAAATCCAGGCGGGGAAGTGTTCCAAACATCTCCAGTAGTGTCGACGTGCCCGATGTTTGGGTTCAGATGGTTGGCGTCAGCTGATCTAAGAGGACGATGCGCATGTGCCAGGCAGCCAGCCTGGTTGCAGTCGGGTAAAGTACCGGTCACACATACAGTCGAGCCGGGTTCGAATCCCGAGCACACCCCATAGCCCAGTGTTGATATAATCAAAGCAATGCGTGGTGTTCGCATGACAAGCTACTGTGATGTTCTATAGGCTCCGGTTCAGATCAGTGCTCGAGGCCAGCAGCTGTACACGCGAAGGTCGTGGGTCAGACTGACTGTGTATAAGCTTCGGCTGGAACTTGGCTGCAGCTGTGGGCTGCCATATCCAAGGGAAATACCCAACAGCTACGAGACGCCATGGGCCGTAATTATGCGCCATAAAACGTGCCAGCCCATGCAGTGCATCGGCCGTAACACCAACAAAGTCACTGTTGATACAGGGTCAGTGTACGCCTGTGGTGATGAAACGGGGATGAGTTGTAGCAGTGTCATTCTCTTTGCTCTTCCAACACACATGGTACATTCCCAGTTCTATTTACCTATCTACACATCGTGACCTGCATTTTCTGAGTCAATCAACGATTACTGTTAACATCACCAAGGGAAGATTGATGGCAAACTAACTTTTAAAAGTGGGCCCGAAGAAGTTAAAATCAGGGTTGGATTTGTGCTTTGTAATCCTGGATATGGGGAGGAAAATTGTTGGGTAATTGAATACGGAAGTTATGTATATTTTTTCAAACCTGTGACATCAGAATCTCAGTTCGCACTTTCCGATGACACTTGAGCACTCTGTCACAGAGATGTTAATTGTCAAACAGCACCATTCAACCTTCAACTCAGAAATATGAGAGGATAATTTCATGCACAGGATGATGTTCTGGATGACAAAAGTTCAGGAACAGCTTATTTTTCCAACCCTGGTCAAAACTAGCGGCCAGCTAAAAATATGCCTGCGCATAAATATTTGCCTGTGTCGTACCGACGATCCAAGCACCATCCTACAACGCCAGCAGTCAGCACCCACAGGCAGCTCCATCCTACAGCGCCAGAAGTCAGCACCCACAGGCAGCTCCATCCTTCAGCGCCAGCAGTCAGCACCCACAGGCAGCTCCATCCTTCAGCGCCAGAAATCAACTGAACAGCCGAACTGAACAGAACTGAACAGGTTCAGGTTGCGCAGCCCATCGCCCGTGTAGAAAACTATCCGCGAGCTCAGCTGTCAGCAGATGATTGTTGATATTTGATGACCAGTTCTTCATGCCATCCTTCTTCTCAACGCCGCTCGCACCGGGCTTTCTCAGTGGAAGACGTTCCAACTTTGCGTGCTCTCACATCCCAGGCTATTTAAACCCGGGCTCTTCAGCTGAACCGCACCGTGCATCCCCCTGGCCTAGATGGGGTATCTAGATGGAGACATCCGGGCGCGTGGTCACACGAGTTCTCTCCGCCGGTTCAGATCTCCCCGTCAGGCTGTCAGCTCAAGAGTCCTCTTCTTCAAATCCGGAGCCTCATGCTCAGGGGCCGTCTCCTTCAGCTTAGGGACCCTCCTTGTGTACTCAGGTGTCTTCTATTTCAGCTCATGAACCATCTCATTCAGCCGAGAGGTACTCCATGAGCTCAGAGGCATGCTCTTCACCTCAGAGGTTCATCAGTTCAGTGGCTCTATTTTTCAGCTCAGAGTTTGTCAGCTCAAAGGCCCTATTCTTCAGCTCGGTGGGTGCTCTCGGTCAACCCACGGGCCCTCTCTGTCAGCTCAGGGTCCCTCCGAAAGACCAAATGTCTTCTCCTTCCCCTGAAAGGTCCTCTACCTTAGCTCATGGGCCCTCTCATCCAGCTCAGATGTCCTCTCCGTCCGCCCAGGACCCCCGTGAGCCTTTCGTCAGCTCTGAGGTTCTATCATTCAGGTATGGGCCCTCTGTCTCCGTTATTCAGGCATGGTGTCCTACTGTTTAGCTCAGGGCTCTCTGATAGCTCAGGGTTCTTATCATTCAGCTCAGAGGCACTCTCCTTCAGCTTAGGGACTATCTTTGTGATCGCAGGGACCCTCTCTTGTAGCCCATGGGCCTTCTCATCTAGCTCAGATGCCCTCTCTGCCGCCGCAGGGGCCCTCTCCATCAGTTCAGAGCAGTTTCCGTCGGCGCCGGGGTCCTATTCCGTATTTAGGTCTTTCGGTCCTTAGGTCCTCTCAGAGGTCTCCGGTCAGCTCAGGGGCCCTATTTTAGGGACCCCCATCAGCTCAGGGCCTTTTGTGTCAGCTCAGATGCCCTCTGAACCCGAGGATCTTATCTTTCAGCTTTGGGACCCTCTATTTTAGCTCATGAGTCCTCTTATTCAGTTCAGGTGTCCTCTCTATCAGCACAGGGGCCCTCTCCGTCAGTGATTCCGTCTGCTCGGGGGTGTTCTCATTGAGCAAATGGGCTACATTCTTCACCCCTGGAGCCTTCCCTCTGTCCCGAGCTAAGGAGACAACGTTGTGAGTTCAAGAACCACCTTTGTGAGTTCAGGCGCCCTGCCCGTCAGATCAGGGCCCTTTCCGTCAGCTCTGGCGCCTTCTCATTAAGTTCAGAGGCTCTCTGTCAGCTCATGGGCCATGCTCTTCAATTCAGTGTCCCTCTGAAAGCCCACGGGTCTCCTCTTTAAGCGCAGTGGTCCTCTACTTTAGCTCATGTGCCTTTCCATTCAGCTCAGGGGTCCTTTCCATCAGCTCGGGTGTCTCTCTGTCAGTCTTCCCGTCAGGTATGGGGCCCTCTTATTCAGCCATGGGGCCCATTCTTCATCTCAGAAGCTTTCCCACTTCCCTCAGCTCAGGTCCCTCTTTGTGAGCTCAGTGACCCCCTCCCTCAGCTCATGACCAATTCCGTCAGCTCTGGGCCCCTCTCTTCAGCATAGGAGCTCCATTCGTCACCTCAGGTACCCTCTGTCAGCTCAGAGGACTTCCGCCAGTTCAGGAGCCCTCTCCGTCCTCAGGGATATCTCAGTCTGGAGGTGCTGAATGAAGCTCAAGTTATCACAAAATGCAGTGCAATGATATGCGAGTTTTAGTTCTTTATTCGAGCCCTTCCCAATTTCCCATGGTGTTCGTTACCCAGTGACCCCAGCCGTGGCGACGCCCGTGATGAGCCTGGTGCCTTCCGCAGTCATCCTCAGTCGCTCTGAATAGCAGACTATCACGTCCTGTGTTGATCACCGGCTCTGCGCCACACGACATGGCCGGCCGAGCACCATGCACCCAGCCGTATCGTGCCGCTTCAACTAGTCAAGGTCACCTTGACTGACTCATGGCGCGGCGCCGGCCCGAGGCGCAGAGACACAACGCAGATGCAGACTGGTGGTCGCCAAGCGGCGGCACGGGAACCGTCTCAACGTTGGGATGAGCGAGGGGGGAGAGTCATTTTGAGGACGATTTTCCTGTGGAACGCACACAGCATCAATGTTAAGCTCGTCCAAAATTTGGGTCGCTGCTCCCTTTGTCTCTTGGTTCAATCGCAGCTGTCGTCAGGCAGCAATACGTTAGAAAGGGGCGGACGCAGAGCGGGGTGGGGGCACAGGTAGCATGTGGCACCCTTTTTCCATGGATAGGTGACGCCCTTCAGAACGAGAGGGAGTTTCGGGAGAGGCGAGGAAATGTTTTGCCGAAGGTGCCGCTGAGAGAGAAAACGGTGCCATATGTATGGCGCGTTCGAATTCCTCCACGATCTCCGCGGTGACGCCCCTCTGAGGAAATGGAGCACCTCATATCATGGTAAGTTCACAATATCGCAATACCTTAACACGTGATTTCAACGATATCTCATAAACGGGCAGGGATTTTGTTGTTTTGTTTTGCCTTTTACTAATGTCATCGCAATAGTTCGCCTGAAGTACTGTCAATCTTTTTTCCAAAGGAATTAGGGGCTTGCGGCGACATCCGCGCGCTCGGACAGCTAATGCTATCTGTGCGCCATGCTCATTCTATGGCATTTGATGAGTTCTGTGTTGTCAAACGCTCATTTGTCAATCAACTAATCACGGGAAATTTGCGCTTTAAGGTTAATTCGGGATTTGGAGACTAAAATGTCTCAATGCCACGTTTATTAGAGTGATTAAGACGAGGTGACCATTCATTTCCGTCGCAAATGCTTCTTTTTCCGTTGAGAAGCAATTTTTCGTGGCGTTGTAGAGTATGCGATCGGTTACCGAATGCCGCGTCATCCCTCGTTGACTCCGCGCCATCTGAATACACTCGTGGCTACCGACTGTCAGATCATTCTTCGTGGACTCCGCACCATCTGATAGCACCCGCACCGATGTGTATCATCTCGGTTCCGCAGGCCCCATCACACTTTGAACAAACCACTTCAGTCGGAAGGACACCGTGGCGCCGGAAAATGGCACCGTGGCGCCACCTAGAGACTGTGGAGTAAGCGAGATGGAGAGAATAGTGCAGCGAGGAGAATATCCAGGAGAGGGTGTTGGCGGGGGAGGCTGGGTGGATGCTATGTGTTGCGCGCATGTGAAATGCACTGGGCTGAGCTCTCCGTTGGTGAAACGGCATTGATCTAGATTGCTCACAGTTGCAAAGTTGCATACTTGTGCTCCGCTGGCAAAGTTGCCAGTACAGAGCGTTACGGCCAGCCCTCTGGGCCAGTACAGAGCGTTACGGCCAGCCCTCTGGGCCAGTACAGAGCGTTACGGCCAGCCCTCTGGGCCAGTACAGAGCGTTACGGCCGGATCCGGTCTGGGCCAGTGCAGAAGAGCGCTACGCTCGAATTCTGTCGAATCGCTCAAGGCAAAACATGAATCATTGTGCAAAATCAGGAGTTGCTTTTAGTAGACTAATCATCGTCCCGAGAATGCACATTGCAGACTCCGGTCGAACCTCGGGTTTCGCCGCCGAGGGAGCCACTAACATAAAGTACATCGATATAGGTGGCGCCAGTTGGTGGTTGGTGGGATTGGTGGGACTGTTCAGCGTTCACTCCTCGGGCACCGGAAAAACAGCTGCACATATAACTCGCCGCCCAATTCCTGTGAGGGTGCCGAGTCCCTCGTCCGCACCCCGTCCCCTACCGCACCACCATTAAGTCTGCTGGATGTGATTTCCGATCAGCTTTCGCTCGAGTACTGAATCATTACTGTGCAATGCGCATCCTATCAAAAGATATATGTCCTAGTCTTGATGGGTCCAGAAGAATATGAAGAAATGCACATTATAAATGTACGGCACTTTGCTTTACCAGCGTGTTTTTGTAGGCCACAATTTGGCATGAAATGAAAATAGCGAAATGAACAAAAATCGTCATTGAAAATTAAGGATATTTACTTTCCGAAAACTGAACATATATGCTGTACCTGCTTAGTTCCACCCCTCCCCCTCACGCCAGTCAATGTTGCATGCCAGTGTCTCTTGTTAGAATCAGCAATGACTGGCTGAATTTATTCTGAGGCAACTCCTTTGACCTGTCCTTGCTCTGTAGCCTGATGTGAAGCTATTTTTTAGTGCTGGAAGCTCGAAAAGCTGATGTTTGATTCTGGACTGTTCGAGATCTTCAAATAATATTTATTGATTGATCATGACTCTTACGGGGAAAGCCCTGACCTTAGCTGACCTTTGACCTGAACTTACATAACCTCCACCATGTTTCATTGGTAGCACACTCATAACACTCTGATGCTACATACAAAGCTCAAAGGCAGCATCCTCAAAATGAACAGACAATTGGCGCGGCATAATCACAATCACAATGTTCTCAGCGATTTCATGGCTGTGGTCTAATACGCCCTCGGGATTAAGGGTACATCCTCGCCACTTATGATCACATAATCCTTAAATTGTTTCCAACTGCGCAAAAATGTTAGAAAAGTGGCTGATGTCATTGTGAAGTTCGTAGTCATGGCATTGGAGATTCGCGACACACTTTACGCGTGTCGCGTAAAGTGGCTGATGTCATTGTGAAGTTCGTAGTCATGGCATTGGAGATTCGCGACACACTTTACGCGAGTGGCATCTTACCACGAGTAACGTAGCCAGGAATTGTCCAAGGGAGGGGCGAATTTTTTTAATGAGGCCTGGACTACCTCCATAAGTTTTTAAGTCGCCAGATTTTGGCCACTTTGCTTCGAAATAGCCCGTTTTTACACAGAAAATAGTCATTCTTTTATTGTTTCTTTATTGGAGCCGAGAACGTCGAACTTCCTTGAACTTCCTTCCAATTTGTAGGAAAACATGGCATTGTTATAAACCAGGAATATATATCGCCTAAGCATGCATCTACATGTAGGACGTCAAAACTGCATTGGAGAAGACGTCGATTCAGTATAGGGTGAGGCGAGAGTAAACGTTTGCAAGGGCTCATATACTCTTGTAGAGGTACGCACGTGTCCGTAAGGCCTTGTACGTGTCCGTAAGGGCCCATAGACTCTTGTAAGGGCTCGTATGCGTTCGCAAAAGCCGTAGGCATTCGCAAAGGCCCGAAGCCATACGTGATGGCCGGTCGGTGTTCGCAGGGGTCGGCAGGCTTTTGTTGGGGCCCGTATGCAGGGGCGCCGCCACGAATTTTTGGCTGGGGGGGTCAGGCTCCACAGTTCAGCAACGACCTATGGGGTCCAATGTCCGGTGAGCGGGGGGGGATGGAGAGAGCAAAGCTTGGTGTGTACAGCCAACCAGTCAAAAACAATAAACTGGGAACACTTCATGCTTTATCCATGAACAGCAACTCTGCATTGATAATCATAGCAACTTTTCTACCATTGCCCCGGATTCGGCGACAAGCGTAACATTCCTCAACTATGGCAACATTTTCAGCATTCAGAAGCGTAGACTTGACTCGTACATCATCGACTCATCAGCGACACCGATGCGGACGATATAAATTCAGCAACTGCCACGAGGAATTCATACCTACAAACATACAACTGTTCGTGAGGAATGAAAGCAAAATGCTACAACGTTCTTCGAAATAAAAATTGGCGCTCCCGTCCCAGGCAAAGCACAAAATCAGGTAATGGACCGCGACACGTCGGCAGTTCAATCAAGCAATCTGAAATTAGAGGGCTCATAAACAAACTGGAGCTCCCGCTGCCGCCGTGACACACGCGCGCCACTCGCCAGTCCTTTACGCGAGCCCGAACACCCGCTCTCGCCCAGGGTTCTGACGGATGAAGGCAGCCGCGACCTGGTCGACATCCACGCGAGTCAGGCGGTCGCGGTGGACGTGGCACACAGCTACCGCGTTGAGGCGCGCCTGCCCCATTGTGGCGCGCAGCCATGTCTTCAGCCGGCGGAGCGCACTGAAGCTGCGCTCAGCCGTGGCGGAGTTGGCCGGCAGGGTGAGGAGCAGGCGCGTCAGCTTCACTGCGTCCGGGAACATCTCGCGTGTGGGCTCATCCAGGTTCCGGATTATATCTGCCGCTTCTTCGAGGCTTTCCGGCCGCCTGTTTTTAAACAGGACGCGCAGCTGCGGCGCCAGGTCAGCAGCTGACAGCTCCGCTGACCAGGGAGAACTGCTCAGAAACTCTCTGAGGCCTGCGGCGCCACCGTCAGCCAGCAGCGCCTGCTCCGCCTTGGCGTGATGCTTGACGCCTTCCTGGTCCAGGCGGTCACTCAGCTGGATGCAGGCGGTGTCGATGGCCAGCAACAGCTCTCGCCGTAGGTACTGCTGGATGTTAGCTGGCTCGTCTGGTTCACCGCCGTCGCCGTCGGCGTTGCTGGCTGAAGCGCGCTTCTCCCGCGGCAGCACGATGGGCACGTCGCAGCCTGATCCCTTCACCTGCTGCAGGCACTCCTGGATGGCTTCGTCCGCCCCGTCGCGCTGAGCCTGCAGCTGCTGCTTGGCGGACTCGGCTCCACGCAGAAGCTGGGAGACAGTGCAGCGGGAGCCCTGGACGCTGCGGTTAAGCCGGTCCAAAGGCGACAGCACTGCACGCGCCAGGTGGAGCGCCAGCAGGGTTGACTCCTTGCGCAGCTGGGCGTGAAGGCCCGCCGCTCTCGCCGCCACGTGGCTGCGACCAGCGCCCAGCTCCGCCACCGTGGCCAGTACCTCGCTGTACTGCTTGATGGCAGCATCCACTGCCTGTAGCCGCACTGTCCACCTCGTGGGGCAGAGCGGCCGCAGCTTCCTTGGCACCTCCTCCCCCTTGCCCACGCACAGCTGCCGGAACTTCTCCCGGAAGGTGAGGGACTGGCCGAAGAGGCGCCCCAGCTCGTTCAGTGTGTAGAGGGCGTTGCGGATCAGCTGGGAGGCGTCGGCGCTCCCCTTCGCCACTAGGTTGATGCAGTGGGCGCCGCAGTGGACAAAGAGCGCTGCTGGCTGTTTGCCGCGCAGGATGGCTTGGGCGCCGCGGAAACCTCCCGCCATGTTTGCGGCCCCATCGAAAGTGAGGCCGCGAAGGCCAGCCAGGGGGAGGTTCATGCGCTGAAGCGAGTCCTCGATGATGCGCGCCAGAGCAGCACCCGTCGTCGACGGCGTCTCGTGAAACCCCACGAACTCCTCGTGGACTTGGAGGGCCTTGTCTGAATACCGGATACACACCGACTGCTGCTCGTGGCCGCTGAGGTCTTGGGTGCCGTCGACGATCACGGAGTAGCAGAGGTCGCCGGCCGCACTGTCTTGGATCTCCGTGATGATCTCTCGCAGCACCTGATGACTGGCGAGCAGCAGCAGCTCATTCTGACAGTCTGAATGCGTGAATCGCTCCCTTCTTTGCAGCCACTGCTGTAGCTCGGGGCAGTCGGCGGCTCGCAGCTGCAGCAGCTCGATGAAGTTGCCCTGGTCCTGTTCATGCCCTCTGAGGGCCAGACCCTGTCTGCCCAGGTACACGAGGCTGGTGATTATCTTCACGAGGCAGGCCCTGTTGGTCTGCTGCTGGCGCTGATTGGCCGTCTGAATGACGTCTGCGATCGGGCGGCTCGCAGTTGGGAGGTTGTCCCCGTGATCTGTGGAGATGGCGTGCTGCTTAAACTTGTCCAGCGCCTTCTTCCAGTTGTTGAAGCCGCCAGCCCAGAAGCCAGGTTTCTGAGCTGGGTTGGCGGTGCCGCGCTCGTGCGCGCGGACGCAGTAGAAACAGAATACTTTTCCACGGACGGGGTCGAATTGCAGCCATGGGTACTGCTGGTACCAGTGATCATGGAAGACCACAGTCCTGCCTTGAAGCACCTGCTTAGGGATCGTCTTAGCTGGCGGCTGATTTGGCGTCTCTAAATCCAGGAGGCGCCATGGCGACTGCTGCGGCGATGATGTTGAGTCACGACTGAGACCAGGATCTGGAAGAAAAGGAGGAGGAAGGGCATACAAATGGCCAGAAAATGGATGTGTGGAAAAATCACTCGCGTCGAACGCAAGTTTTGGACGACGAGATGGTGTTCCTTCATTGACCACTGGTTTCACAACTCTAGCTATAGCTCCAGCACAACTCCAGCACAACTCCAAAGAAAACCCCAAGAAACTTTGCGAGCGGAAAGCCAAGAAACTGGTTACGCTAAACCAGTTTCTCAGCTAGGAAACTGGTTTAGAGCAAATGGTTTCCTAGCTAGGAACCGGCATTGATTTGCCCCCAAAATTTGGCTCTGAACAGGGGCCTAAAATACTGTTCGGAAGTGAGATGAGTTCAAGTTTCAGAGCACTTCCAAGCACAAACAATCCCATTTTACCTTTCGACCTTACATACATTTGATTTGACGGCAAGTAGGTCCAGTTGCTCATACAAGGGACGATCGTTTCTGTGTTTCTATGCATCGCACCATTTATCAAAAAAGGGAAAAGATGAAAGTGAGAATCAATCGATACAAAAATGAAAGATCTGAAAGCGAAAATAGGGTTTACCTTCGAACCCAGTGGAAAGGCACTGGGTACTAGGGGAGGGTACCTGAGGGGCCAATATCTCACTTAAAAAGAAAAAAAATGAACATTTTCATATCGAGACAACAACAGCACCACAGAATGGGCGACAGGTGTATTATGAACTCACCAGTGCAGGCGCGCTTGGAGGGTGGAGGTGTAACAGGAGCTGAGGCTCCGGTGGAGGAGGATGACGTGGCAGCTGGACGAGGGACTAGTGAGGCTGACTGTGGCTCCTGGGAAGTGGTGAAACATATGTGAGTTGGAAAGTTGACAGAAAAATTAACAGGGATAGGTGAGGCAGATCACATGGGGGCATCTGAGTTCTCCCAACTTCCCTGCCTGAGTGCACCACTGGCAGTTTTGTGTGCATATATGCAGCCTTTATGGCGCATGCGACTGTTTAGACCCATTAATGGGCCATGGCCTTTGGTTTCTCAACCCTAGACATGATGACAGTGATAAAACTGATCTGGTACATACAGCAGTGCAGCCAGGAAATTTGTAAGGGGGGGGGGGAGTGGGTGGGGCTAACACAAAAGGGGCCCCGACAGTGCTAGATGGGCCCATCTCCCAGGGAGGCCCAGGCCTCTATGTCTCCCCATCAATGACTCAGCAACCAGGGGGGTGGGGGTGCATTCCCGACATTTTGGAGGGGCCCGACGGCTTCCCTTCCAAAACCCACCTTCTTAGAAAAAAAAGATCGGATGTCCATGGTGACAGCAAATCTCAGGCAGTAGGTGGCTATTAGGAGACACCGGCACTGAATTGTTTATTTATTGGGCAAGTCCAAGGCCCTAAAAGGAGAGGACAGTCACTTCGGCGTTTAAAAAGCGCTTTAAACAACACTAGTGCGCCAAGATACCTGTTTTACATATTTGCTACCATATGCTGGGAGAAGTGTTTTCCTTCATTCTGGTTCATTTATGAATGCGGAAAAATCCATTGACTGGGGCCCGACAGGTCTCGAAAGTGGGCCCGGCAGGTCTCAAAACTGGGGGGTCAACCCCCCCAGCTCTGCCGGCTGGGGGGGTCGCGACCCCCCCAACCCCCCTGCTCACGGCGCCCCTGCCCGTATGCGCCTGTAAGAGCTCGTAGAAGCTCGGAAGGGACGGACAAAGTTTGTGAGGACACGTAAACGTTTGGAAAGGTAGACGTTCATAAGGGCCGGAAAGCATTCGTAAGGACTCGTAGACGGCCTTAGGGTCAAACAACAGCATCGGACAACAGCCATACAGAATGTTGTTGACCTTTCTATCACCGCGCAGGCCCGTGGGAGCCCACGGTGAAGTGGGTACCGCCCCCACCGCCCTTTGACTACGTCCCTGCCTATCCCCCAGGTGTAAGCGAAGTTAAACCTTCACCCATGCTGGTGCAAACCGTAAGGTTTTTTTCACTCCCTAGGAAAACGGCGGGGCTCAGCGCGCCGCCGGTTGCCATAGCTACCGTGTGTGCGACTGTGGGATCTCTGGGTGCGTCAGCTGTCGGGGACACATTGCGCCCGCCATAGCTATCGGAACATCCCTTACCAAGACAGTCATTGTTCTGTTCAGGATGCTATGTCCGGTCACCGACCTGTGATGTGGTAAGTGGGAACTTGTCGTTCATATTCGCTGAAATCACAAATTGTCGCCGATTAACCTCACATACTCCAGTTGAGCAATGCTGAGTGTGGTAGGGTGATGGACAGCTCAGCTGACCTGCCTACATAGCTCATTAACCGCTCGGGGATTGGTCGACATTGTTGGTGCAGCCTGACGTCACATGATTCCTTTTCCACTTATGAGTGACTCTGACGTCAATCTGGATGCTGAAGCTGAGTTCGGATACGCGGTCGCCGTCACTGCGGCTTTTGATCGGCTGACGCAACCGCCGGGCTTCGTGTGACGTCATCAGTGGACAACTTCTTCGGAGAGCCACCAGGCGAGGGGAGGGCCGTGTGGACGCATTTCCAGCTGAGCCAACACGTTGTGCGGTGGCCGGTTTTGCTCCGAGGCAGTAGAACCGCTCAGGTGATGAAGGAACATGAAGCCATCACCAACATGATTTTACTTGGCTCTTCTTAATGAGCTATTTTGAAGCTGGGTCGTAGCAACTGGCGTGGGTATAGGGCGCTCTTTCATGTGTTATAAAAAGAGATAGCTCCGGTGTGTGTCGATACCCGGGGTGCCGTGTCTATATCCGGGATGTCATGTCTATACCCGGGGTGTCGTGTCTGTACACAGGGTGTCGTGTCTGTACACAAGATGCGGTGTCTATACCCGGTGTGTCATGTCTGTACCCGGGGTGCCGTGTATATACCCCGGGGTGCCGTGTCCATACCCGGGGTGTCGTGACGATATCCGGGGTGCCATGATGACATCCGGGGTGCCGTGTCGATACCCGGGGTGTCGTGTCTATTCCCGGGGTGCCGTGGTGATCCGAATACACGTCACGAAAAGCAGCGATCTTTCCAGTGCAGTGGCATGATGGTTCACCATGCAGCAGGGTTCTGTGTGTACCATGTCATCAAAAACTGACTGACAAAGATACTTAATAAAACCAGCGCGAATGTGCATACACATGATTTTTAATATCATTCCAAGTCTTGTTTCAAGGAATGTTCGCCGTTATGTTTGTCACCATGCCTCCTGTCTACACCACGTAGTGGACTATTGAAAACAAATGGCGGATCGTCTAAATTTGTCTCGAAATGAACTCTATAATGGCTGTGCAGTGAAGACTCGCTCGTGACCATGACAGACCTCCGCCATCGAAGAACGCCATGATGACTATGATAGGAAAAATGCTGAAAATAAATTTATCTTCATTCTGGACATTACCTTCCTTTCGACAAACACGTCAGAATACCTGGTTTGCGGTTTTTCCCTGATGAAGCAAATGCAGTCGAATGTCTGGACATGTATGTTAATTTATATTTGAAGTAACAATATTACACTCAATTTATTTGTAATTTCACGTTTGTGATTGCACTATATTCCCATCCTGCAAGGTCGACGGTTAAGCCTCATCAGCTTCTCGCAGCTTGCACTCACGCAATGAAGATCAAGACTGATGCTGATGCAACCGTTCTGCGAACACCGAGAGGCCGCGGCTGTCAACAATTGCCTGACTTTCAGCCCGGGAACATGGCGGTAATCCCCCGACTGTCCCCATCCGCCTCCCAGTGGAACTAAGCCGTCAGCTAACTGCATCCGGGCGCCATTCAACAAATCGAACCCGTCTGTTATGTAATGGCTTTATAGACGGCTACATATCACGATGCTCTTTTGGTACGTGACATCTCATGCATTAGTTTTTGCTTTGGTGATATTTGAGATTCGTTAATAATGAAATGTAACATACAGTGCTCAATTTAAAACTCACGGTTTTACAAGTTACATGTTCGATTTTGAAATTGAACTGAAAGGAATTATTGGTCAAATGACGTGCAGTTTTAGAACCGAGACTATTAATTGGAAAATATGGTGGTCTATGGTTTAAAAAATAACTATATATCATATGGTGGAAAGAGAAATGAACGAACGATCAGAAATAATTGTACTGTGTTGCACTTAGCGAACGTCTCATCTAATTGCAGGGTCGGACAAAATTCACCTCCTACTCTCCCTAAAATTTTGCGGTAAAACTTTGTCTACTTCGGGCGTTCCAGACCTCCGTCACAGACCTCCACAACACAGGCACAATACGGCACAAACCAATCCTTGTAGTCTGGGTGTTCTCCCATACACAGATAGCGAAATGTTTTGCTCCGCGCAGCCAGTGTCCTCCCATATACTGATAGTGAGGTGCTTGCTCCGTTCAGCCAAAGTGTTCTCCCATATACTGATAGTGAGGTGTTTTCCTCCGTGCAGCCAAAATGTTCTCCCATATGCAGATTTTCGGGGGTTTGCTCCGTGCAGCGAAAGTGTCCTTCCGTACATCGGATGTTTTGCTCCTTGACGTTCGCGTGCCAAATAAAGTCCACAAACTGGCGGGTGGAGAAGAAATGTCCCTAAACTATGATTGGTGGAGAAGGCAGCAGAGTGAGCAGGGTCTGCACCAACCAACAGCGGGGAGTTATTAGTCGGATGGACTCCGTGGCCCGGGCCAGGGCACACTGGTCCGTAATGGCTTTGTCCGATGTAATAGCCCTGCACCCAGGTGCCAGATCACTAGAAACCTGGGTCTTGTCAGGCCACTGAAGACCTGTACGTGCTTCCAATTGCATTGTAGCTATATATTGCACTCAAACAGCCAGCCATTTAGCGAATAATTTGCATTGCAATTATTTGTTCTCAGAGTAGTCCATCATTTGCTGTTGCGCACGTTTGCTCGCCAATGCAACCATTATCGCTAGTGATGCTTAAGTGTCTTCAACTCCAATTTAGCAGTGCCAGTAGGGGTACAGAGTGTTTCGCTCCCTGCACAGTAGGGTGACTTTTTTATAATTTTTTCGAAATGTTTTGCTAACTCCCCCTATTCTGATACAGTTTTTGATACTGATTCCGAATATCAACTTATTTTCAACTTTTTCGATGTTTCTTTGCCCGCACGGATCGATTGACGTTTTTCGAATTATCGACTTTTTAAATTTTTTTAGCTGTGGTTACAAATATAATTGGAACATAGCTTAAACTAGTGATTTTTATTAAAGCTTGGACAATGGAGATTCACTTGACAGCAAGATCAGTGCACTTCCGTAATCCATGGATACCGAAAATTAACTTTCAAATGAAGTGTTGACATAGTTCAGTTTTTCTTCATAGATGGCGCTAGTGTCAGACGTCTGGTTCCACACTTTGCATTGGGCGATATTGTGGCGACCATGAAATATTCACGAATATATTAATTATTGGATGACAAACTAGATACGCTCAAAATTCCTTTCAAGCATATGGGTGCGAACTGGTGGCCATCAGTGTCCAAGTGTAAATATTTGAATAGCAAATTTGCAGATATTATCAGAATACACGGTGAGCTTTCATCTTCTAAATATTTTGCACAGCGAGGT
This sequence comes from Ashinkailepas kermadecensis, assembly GCA_034440615.1. Lineage (NCBI taxonomy): Eukaryota > Metazoa > Arthropoda > Thecostraca > Neolepadidae > Ashinkailepas > Ashinkailepas kermadecensis. The sequence goes on from JAOTOM010003555.1 coordinate 145,913, forward strand.
ATACTTAGAATCTAATACATTCTAAGCATTAATATCAATGAAGTATTGGTAGAGCCTACAAGCCAAAATGTACGACGTTGACATGTTCACTGAACATGTCAACGACGCAGGCATCTACATTTTTGGGAGGAGCAAGTAGGGCAAAACTGCAGTTTATAGGTGACGTTGATCGAGCGACGTCGCTGAAATGAAGAAACATGGCAGCACAGTCAATGTCTCAGTCAGTCGCACGCGCTTCCGAAGTCGAAACCGGCTAAACAGACGAGCAGTCTCAGTATCGACAACATGATGATTGACCCGAAGAATATGCCGATGAATTAGACGAGTATGTCATGCCTTATTGGCACTTACCTAGGAGAAACAAACCACTAAATCTGACTGCCGCTGAGGAGACACTGGACGCTACCGATACCGGTGCAAGAAAGGCGTATACAATATTAACATTGTTTCTGTCGCCTTAGGAGAAGAAGTGTGGGTGTAATCACGAAATCGAAGGTGCGAAAAGCTATTGATGTGAGCAGAAAGTGTAGAATGGAAGTATATGATATGGCGAAGGACTGTACTGTTGTGCTTTGTGATGGCCGTGACGACCAGACGAGAGGGGAGGGCATTGTCAAATCGGGTCGATTGTCGTATGAAAAGATGAGTGCACACCATGTCTCTGTAAATATGCATCCCGGGGATGTGCATGTAGTTCATTTTGTGTGTGACGGAAAGCACACCGGGCACAGTGTCGCGCAAAAGCTCAAAGATTTTCTGCAATCGTATGGCAGGTGCGCAAAACATTGCCTTCATTGGTGGCGATGGAACCAACCAGGTTGTTTGGTGGCAGGGGTGATGGATGGCACATTTTAAACAACTGATGGTCGAATTCTTTGCTTGTGCCACCAGGCGGAATTCCCCCAGCAAGCTCTGTTTGGACTGCTGGACGGACACACAGCCGGGCCCAGCACGTTCTCTGGGCCAATCTGAAAATGCATTGTGGGAGATGTCCACAAGCCTGATGTCGTTGCGTTTGCTACAATAACGTTTGAGGTTTTTCCAGAGTTGCCATCACGTGTGGAGCAGGGCCTAAGTACTGATATGAGGCTGCTGTATCAATGTGCTAAGTCCTCGACCAATGGTACCACTGATAGGATGCGAGATCGTGTGCATGAAAAAAAATGTGCATGTCGAGATGGTGCACGGACCAGATCCGTATTGTACGCTATTATTGCTCTGTATCTGAGCCATCTGTTCCACTATGCAGCCTAGTGAAATATGTTGTGTGTGTGTGTGTGTGCCAGCTGTGATGGCAATGAAAGAGAAGTGGAATGCGGTGTATGGGCCCGGCCGGCCACCTGTGCGAGCAGATGAAACGACAGAAAGAGCATTTCCACGGCATCGAGATGGAAACCATTGCAAAGACCATGACGAGAAACATGCTTATGGCACATGCCGAAAACGTTATGCTGGCCATGCTGGGTGACAATGACCAAGCGGTCAGGATGGAGGCTGTCAGCATGATCAAAACCGTGCGCCAAAATAAAAACCTCTCCACGAAATGGGGCACAATTCGTCCATTCAAACTATCTTCGGCCATTATCATCTCCGCGCGTGAACTGGTGTGCTGAGTGATACACGGAATTGGCTGACGTTAATCAGTGTGCGACAGACGGGCAAGATATAGAACAGCCTTTAACACGAAAAATGAATGAGGAAAACATACTAAAGTTCATCGCAGAACCACTTCAGCATGGAGCATTCAATATCGTACGCTCATACCCCACCAGAGCAATTGTTTACTCCGCCCTGCCAGTTTTGGCGAGATTGACTGCCTGTCGCCGCAGTTCTATATTTTTCATTTTCGTGGGGCGACACCCGTCGCTCTTTTCGCTCGTTTCTTGGGATGACACCCGTCACCCCACGTGGATTTGTTTTTCTCGCATCGTATTTCTGTTCCCTGGGTTTCTGTGTCCTTATTTCTTTAAGTTACACTAGGTAGGGTTTTTCCCCACGATGGGGAAAAAGCGAAAAAAGGACATTGACCCCTGCTCGCCGACGGACTCCGACTCGGATTTTCCTCCACTCACAACACCTGGCGACCATAGCGCGAACACGGACTTGGCCACGGATGCTCCCTCGACTGATTTAAACGTTGATGACCCGCGCCGAACTATTCCCCTTGATGACGCCATGGAAGCCCTTTGCGCCTCGCCGAACCCTGCTCGTCCCAAGACCACAGCCTCGCCTCGCAATCCAGACCAGACCATCACTCTGCACGCCGCTGACCCACGCTCGAACCAGACCACGCCCTCCCAGCCTGAACCCATCCAGCCCATTGAACCCTACCTCGACAGTGCTGGCTCTTACATTGTAGTCAAGCCTGTCGAGGAATCCGTTTCCTTCCGCCGTATCAACGTTTTCTGGCCGACTAAACAACTCCTTGCCATCTGCTCCCTAGCCAATCCCGACATTGAAGCCCCTGCGAACGGAACCTTGGTCATTAAAACCCAATCCCGAGCCCAAACCAAAGCCCTCCTCCGCACCACCACATTTTGTGGTAAATCCGTGACCATTTCACTCCACTCCAACCGCAATTCCACCAAGGGCACCGTCTTCGCGCCGGAGCTCCGCTTCATGTCTGAGGAAGATATACAAGCGGAGCTCAGGCGGGAGGGGTGACCCACGTCCGCCGCATCACATCCTTCAAAGATGGCCAGAAACGTGATACGAGCCTCCTTGTCCTTACATTCAATTCTACCACTCTTCCTAAGACCCTACTCGCCGGATACCTACGATTCCAAGTCCGTGTCTTTATTCCTAATCCTCTCCGCTGTTTTAACTGTCAGCGCTTCGGCCATGGCAGCAAAACATGTCGCCAACCAGGCCGATGCCCCAAGTGCGGCGAAACACCTCATCCCGAATCCACCTGCTCCAAACCTGCCCACTGCCTCAATTGCAACACCGCCGATCACCTGACCACATCACCCCTCTGCCCAGTTTGGCGCAAAGAAAAGGAGGTCTGCGCTGTGAAGGCCACGACCGGGGTGTCCTACCCCCAGGCACGGAGATCTGTGGAAGCCACCTCCCCCTCGACCAAAACTTACGCCCAGGCGGCCACCGTCGCTCCCCCCACACGTCGCGTCAACACTACTTCTGCCTCGATTCAAACAGACATGATTCCCGGTTTAGCTCCTCTAAAAAAACTTACTCCACTGACCACACCGACACAAACCACCCTGGCTCCCAACACTCAGACCACTCCGACACAAACCACCCCGGCTCCAAACACTCAGACCACTCCGGCTCCAAACAAACGGACCACTCCAGGGAGGAGTGATAGGCCCCGCAGTCACTCCGCTGCGGGAGCAAATTCTCGTTCCCCGTCAACGGGCCACCGGTCCGGACCAGCGCCGGCCGGCGCCCACGTGACCCGACCAACTCCCAACCGGCGGGCATCCCCCGCGGCAGTGGCCGGACGGCGTGATCCTGCCAAGGTCACCGGCCGGCCGGACGGCTCGAGGGAGCCAACCACCGCCGGCCGCACTCAACATACGTACCCACCTGAACTTCAATCGTGGCTGCGCCAGGCACCGAAAGGTGCCAACAAATATTAATTCGCACCAATGACCATATTTCTCCAATGGAATTGCCATAGTCTATTATCCAAATGGGCCGAAATGAAAGCTTTCTTTAGTATTCTCACACCTATTCGCATCGCACTCCAGTAAACCTGGTTCTTACCCACCGATACATATAATTTCAATCTTTCCAATTATTCGCTGTACCGCCACGACGAGGTACGTCAAACCCACCGCAGTGGCCGTACCGCACTTTACATAAACAATAATTACACACATACACAAATTACACTCAATTCACCATTACAAGCCGTAGCCTGTACTATGTGTTTTCATGGTAGGAACATAGATGTATGTTCGCTATATATTCCACCACACACAGACAACACAAACATTTTGACACAATTAGAAAACCTCATAACACATTTTAAAAATCCGTTCATCATACTTGGCGATTTTAACGCCCATAGTCCAGCGTGGGATAAAAAACGTACACAACCCGACACTCATAAAAAGACATAAAGACATAAAAGATCAGTGCAACTATGAGCCACAAGGGCCCTTCTTGGTTGCACTTTGTACACTGAACCAGTTGCCCACCAAATCTGTCAATCAACCCTCCCTGGAATACAGAAAAACAAGCCCCCTATTCTTATAATGATTGTCTATGCCGTTTTTAAAGATGCTCAGTGTGTTGCTACTGACAATTGTTCCTGGCAGCTGGTTACAGTGTTCTACTACCCTGTTGGTGAAGAAAGACTGTCTTAACCTTGTCCTGCTGTGATTAACTTTAATTTTGAATTGATGACCTCTAATTGCATCATTTCTGTTAAATTCAAACATTTCCCTGAGATATCCCTGTTCCTGACCATGAACAAATTTAAAAACCTCGATGAGATCTCCTCTCAGCCTTCTATATCTAAGTGAAAACATATTCAATTTATTCAATCTTTCCTCATATGCCAGGTTGCCTATACCATTAACCATTTTTGTTGCCCTCTTTTGTACTCTTTCTAAAAGCCAACAATCTTTCTCATAACTAGGGGACCAAGCTTGGGCACAGTATTCCAAATGTGGCCTGACATATGCACAGTAAAGCTTCCTGATGACCTCCTCACTTTTGTATGACACATTCCTCTGTATCGCCCCAAGCATTCTTAGTGCCTTCTTCCTGGCTTCTTTGGTCTGTTCTGATGCCCCCAATTTTGTGTTCAAAATAACACCTAAGTCCTTCTCCTGCCGAGTCACAGATAGTACTTGGCCATCCATCAAGTATGGCGCCTTCATATGCTGCTTACCTACATGCATGACTTTGCACTTATCAAAATTAAACTTCATTTGCCATTTTTCGGACCACTTCACAAGCTCGTCTAAGTCGTTCTGCAGCAAAACCTGCTCATTGTGCCCTGTTATTGCCCTAAAGATCTTCAAATCATCCGCAAATGTCAAAACCTTACTGCTTAAGCCACATTCAATGTTATTCACAAATATAATGAACAACAGTGGCCCCAGTACCGACCCCTGAGGGACTCCACTAAGAACATTTTGCCATGATGACTTTGTACCATTAAGCATCACTCTCTGCTGTCTATCTGAAAGCCACAACTCAATCCATTTTAGGATGCTACCTGCAATGCCATGGACATGAAGCTGCATCATTAACCGTTTATGGGGTACCTTGTCAAAGGCCTTATTAAAGTCAAGATATGCTACATCAACCTGATTTCCCTGATCAAATTGTTCTGTAGCAAAATTCAAAAAGTCCAAGAGATTTGTGAGACACGATCTCCCTTTTCTAAACCCATGTTGAGTATCTTGAATCAATCTGTTTCCTTCCAGAAAACTAACTATTCTATCTTTGATAATTGATTCGAGTACCTTGCAGACTAGGGATGTGAGGCTTACTGGCCTATAATTTTCAACTTTCCCTCTTTCTCCTTTCTTGAAAATAGGAACTACATTTGCCCTTTTCCAATCTGTTGGAATTTCATTTTGTGAAACTGATCTACAAAATATTATACTAAGTGGAATTGCCAGTTCCTTTTCAGCTTCCCGCTATACCCTAGCATAAATTCCATCAGGTCCTGCTGCCTTGTTTGGCTTTATTTTTCTGATATAATTGAAAACAACATCACCATCAATGAAATCAACATTGTGTATCTGATCACCTGTCACTGAACTGTGGTTCACGGTTGGCAAATTTGTCACATCCTCCACTGTAAACACTGATTGAAACTGCTTGCTCAACTCCTCAGCCATCTCACCATCCTCACTCAATATAGTCCCATTTACTTCCAGTGGACCAATTGTGCTTGAAACTTTACTTAGCTTGTAGAAACTAAAGAACTTTTTACTGTCCCCATTACAGTTCCTAGCCAAATCCAATTCTTTTGCCCGCCTTGCTGCTCTGGTTTTCTGCTTCACAGCATCTCTAGCTTTTTGATACGACCTTAGATTTACGATATTTGAAGCTTCCTTAAATACTCTAAATGCATCTTTCTTAGCCTTAATTGATCTCCTCAAATCTGGTGTAAGCCATGCTGGCTTTCCTACCCTTCTTTTGCGCCTTTGCTTTTGGGGGACATGTCTAATCTGAATTTCCCTCAAGTAAGATTTTAACTTTTCCCACATTTCACAGGCATTTAAATCACAAAATTATTCTTCCCATTTTATGGCACTTAAAGCCTCTCTCATGGAGTCAAAGTCTGCCCTGTTAAAATTTGGAATCTTTGCCAAGTTATCCTTGATTGTCCCTGCTATTTGTACCTTAAATCTCACTATGTTATGGTCACTTCTTCCCAGAGTTTCTCCTACAGTCAAGTCTTGAACTAAATCACTTAAATCTGAGAAGACAAGGTCCAAGAATGAGCCCTGCCTGGTTGGTTCCATTACAAACTGGTGTAAGAACAAGTCCTCTTCAAGGCATTTCCTAAACAGTTTACATGATGGGGAGCCAACACCAATATTTTCATATCCTTTTAGATTAAAGTCACCAAGAATAAGGCATTTCCTCTGAAAGTTTCTACTGATTTCCTCACAAATCACCTTATCGAGCTCCAGTTGCTGAGAATGTGGCAAGGTTCCTGATCGATAAAAAGCTCCAATCCTCAGTTTATTGCTGTTGCCTCTTCCCACAGCAACATCAAGCCAAATGGACTCCACAGACATATTTTTTACCCCATCTGCTACTTTCTGAGAACTGTATAAGCTATTCACATAGAGCATTACACCACCCCCTTTCACTGCTGGACTCCTATTGCATGAAAACATATTGTATCCCTGGATCTCATAGTCCTGCAAGTTATCCCCAAAATATCCCCCACTGACCCATGCCTCAGTAATACAAACAAAATCTGGTTTCTCCTCAGCAACATAACACTTGAACTCATCAAATTTGGATCGAATGCTCTGAGCATTAAGCATCATACACTTAACAAAAGTTCCATAACCCTCTTTGGCTTTTTCATGTTGAGTAGCTCTATCATCTCTGGATGAGCTACCACTCTGCCCCCTTGATCTACTGCTACCCCTATTTGCTGACTGTGAGGTGTTTGCAAGACTTCTCTCTCCATCAGCTACTTCCCCCCATGACCTTGCTAGTTTCCCTGTTTCCTAATGAGAGCCTCCTCATACCTATTGCTGAGCAATTCAACTCCTCTCTTGCTCAAATGTAACCCATCTAATGCAAACATTTCAGTCCTCCCCCAGAAATCCCACTCGTGGACGCATTATTCAACACATTTTAGACCGACACAATTTAGTATTACTTAACACTGGAGAGCCAACTTTTTTTCACCTCGGAAACAACACAGAAACTGCAATAGATTTAGCAATTTGTTCTCCGGCTTTGGCTAGCGATTTTGATTGGACGGTCGACACCGACATTCATGATAGTGATCATTATCCAATTAAATTAACACCAACATTTTCAACTTCGGCTGATACCACACCCAGTTTTATCCCGCGCTGGAAAACTTCGAGAGCAGACTGGATCAAGTTTCAAGAACTCTCATATGTACAATACAACCCAGATATTTCCCCTGTGCAAAACATGAACTTAATCACAAATACACTTCTCGAAGCAGCATCGGTGGCAATTCCAATTACGAAACCTTTTACAAAACGAACGCCAGTACCTTGGTGGAGTCCAGAAATAGCACGTGCCATCGCGGTAAGGAAAAGAGCATTTAGGAAATATTTAAGACACCCTGATCAACAAAATTTAATCCTTCGTAACCGTGAACGAGCTAGGACACGCCGCCTCATTCGCGATGCCAGACGTCGTTCGTGGTCGGAATATTTAAAACAGCTCACTTTTGGAACACCTTAAGCCAAATCTGGCAATTAATCCGCCGACTGTCTGGACGCACCCCATTAAAATCACTCCCGGCCCTCAAAATCCAAAATATCACCATTACAGACCCAAAAGCAATAGTAGACACAATAGCAGACGCCCTGGCTCAAAATAGCTCGGATAACAAATACAGACCTGACTTCTTACAAAATGCACAACACACTTTTCACACCGATTTAGCACAATTAAATTCTGACAACACTGAAACATATAATGCTCCTTTTCAACTTTCGGAACTGGAGGCTGCAATTTCCTCCGCAGGTAATACTTCTGTAGGGCCAGACAATTTACATTATTCCTTTTTCAGACACTTACCCGACCACACGAAACATTCCATCTTACGAACATTTAATTAATTATGGTCAGGCCATATTTTCCCTGAATCTTGGAAAGAAGCCACCATCATTCCGATACCAAAACCCGGCAAAGATCACAGCCACCCCAACAATTTTCGACCCATTGCCCTCACCAGTTGTCTTGGAAAACTTTTTGAACGTATTATTATAAAAAGACTGACCTGGCACCTGGAAACAAATTCTCTTCTCTCTCCCTTTCAATGCGGTTTTCGGCGAGGACGCAGCACCATAGATCACCTTATTCGATTAGAGACAGACATCCGCCTAGGTTTCAAGAAACATGAACACACTGCAGCAGTATTTTTGGACATCAGCAAAGCATACGATATGGTTTTCAAACCCGCATTACTTTTCAAAATTCAGCAACTCGGCATAAAAGGACACCTAGCACATTATTTAGTAGGTTTTTTATCTGGTTCTCGTCCATTCCATATCAGGTGCCTGTCAGCCATATCCGATCCACGTTTCCTCCAGAACGGATTACAACAGGGAAGTTGTATTTCACCAGTATTATTTAACATCATCATTAATGATCTTTTCGATAACATGCCTGCCAATATATCATATTCACTATTTGCAGACGATAGTGCGATTTGGTGGTCCGGCAAAAATTACGAACATTGTTTACTTCGATTACAAAACGCACTTGACCGAGTACACGAATGGTCCGTAAAGTATGGTTTCTTTTTTTCGGCCCCAAAATCTGCAACACTGATATTTAGCAAGTCTACACCCTGCCCAAACCCAGACACACCGCTTCACCTCGATAACAACAACATACCTTTTGTAAATTCATTTAAATTCCTAGGTATTATTTTTGATCGTAGGCTATCCATGTATCAACACATCAAACACGTTCAGACCAAATGTTTTCACCGACTCAATTTATTTCGCTGTATTACTTCTTCCTCATTCGGAGCCGATCTTCATACGCTTTTACATCTCTACAAATCATTAGTTCTTCACATCATAGAATATGGATCGCTCTTCTACGCTGGTGCCAGTACCTTCGCTTTGAAACTTTTGGACACCATACAAAATAAATTTCTCCGTTTAGCACTTGGTGCAATGACAACTTCTCCCATCAATTATCTACAAACAGAAGCAGTAATTACACCATTAGATCTCCGAAGAATGGAACAAACACTTAGATATGCCGCAAAAATCAAATTTAAAGAACACCACCCCACACATTCATCACTACAAGTTCTCCCAAATTTACACCACAACTATTTAAGTCCCACCGAAAAGAGAACCGGCCTTACCATAGCTTCACGCGTCAAAACATTTTCAACACAACTTCAATATAACATTCCAGATATTACTGCTCTTCCTCCACCTACAACACCACCGTGGCAGATGGCCGAACGACACATTTTGTATTTGACCACAACCCCAAAATCACAACTTTGTCCAGAATACGCAAAACAAAAATTTCACCAATTTCGTTCTCGTTATCGTCATGTTCCATTTATTTTTACGGACGGATCAAAAGACGCCAACCTCACTGGAAATGCCATTGTTTCGGGTACCCACACAAACCAGCATCGCTTGCCAAACGGAACCTCCATTTTCATCGCAGAGTTGCACGCCATCCTCATTGCTCTTCGCTATGTCCGCAACCGTTCAATTTGTCACCCCATGCGCAGTGTTGTTATTTGTTCCGACTCCAAATCTGCTCTTCAATCACTTTCTTCACTTTCTTTTTCGCACCATTGCCATATCTCCATTTACGATACCCTTGAAATACTTTATCTGAACGGGCGTGAAGGTCCGTTTCCTGTGGGTGCCCAGTCACTGCGGCATCCCAGGAAACGAAGAAGCCGACACATTAGCAAAAGCTTCATTACACCTCCAACACATCACAGAAATTCCATCACATTTTGAAGGTATTAAATCATCAATACAACAGAGCATTCGACATTTATGGACACAAAATTTGACACGAAACACAAACCATACACAATTACATATCATCAAACCTATCGTCGATATCTGGACCACATCATATCAAAAAACCGACACGAAGAAAAAGTCTTATCACGTTTACGCATTGGCCATACTTTTCTTACACATCGATATATCTACACGGCTTCACCCAGACCTTCATGCCCATCATGTAACACTCATATTACAGTCCCACATATATTACTATACTGCCCGCAATACCATGGCCCTAGAAAGAAAACAACTTATCGATTACTGCCACACATACAACATTCCATTCTCTTTGCCCTCATTGTTGGGGGACGACCAGCCATCTCTTATCCAGCTACTTTTCTTTTTTCTACAAAAAAATCAAATTGTTCCAGGAATTATAGGCTGACTTTTTCGATTTAATACCTTGTTCAATTTTATCAACGGCGCGAAATGGCCTGAGGAAGCCGAAGCGCCTTATGCAACAAAACGGAAAAACCACTTCAGACAGGAGTTCCTTCTCACTCGCAGTCAACTGAGAGGTCGGTAAAACTGACAACTGAAACGTCGGCAGTGGTAGTCGGTGCCGAAAGACAGGATGCAAACGCTCTAAACAAAATAAAATTTCAAAAAATGCACCCAGGTCAGGGAACGAAGAAGGTGCACAATGTCTCTGGCTCACACGATCATCGTGGCAGTGTGGCTTCCGCTGCAAACCGTAATGTGTGTGCAATGAAAGCATGCCATGTCTAAATACAAATGTGATGTAATACGTCTGTTATTGATGAAGTGCTTTTGATGTGTTCGTCCATCAGAATCTGACGGAGGCCGCTTCCAAGTTGATCACATATGCTTATAAGCAGCATAAAGTCATAAAAGTCATAAAGTATTAAGGCTTAATAAGAGCCACAGGGGCCCATCTGGGTTAAGCCTATCTAGAAAAGGTACTAGAATGTACATACTCCCACCCCAATCAATCCCTTATCCCAAGTTCCGAGGAAGCTATATATCCCAGCCCATCTAACACCACTCACTTGCTACCGCCTAACACCCTCAATAATCACAAGCTCCTCCCATCACACCCATCGTGCCACCATAGACAACCTCATCAGCATCACATCCCGAAGGAAGGTGCCGAATCCACTGCTAGGCACATCCCACAGAAATTCATAAAGCGTTCAGACTTAATAAGAGACTCACGTGCTATTGCATAATACACTCAACAATTACAAACTCCTCCCATCATACACATTGTGCTACCATAGACAATCTCATCAGTATCACATCCCGAAGGAAGGTGCTGAATCCACTGCTAGGTACACCCTATATAAAGTTATAAAGCATTTAGACTTAATAAGAGACTCACTTGCTATTCCATAACACAGTCAACAATTACAAACTCCTCCCAACTCCCACTCCTCCCTGTCGATCAACCTTCCCTGGAATACAGAAAACAATCCCCCTATTCTTATAATGATTGTCTATGCCGTTTTTAAAGATGTTCAGTGTGTTGCTACTGACAATGGTTCCTGGCAGCTGGTTCCAGTGTTCTACTACCCTGTTGGTGAAGAAAGACTGTCTTAACCTTGTCCTGCTGTGATTAACTTTAATTTTGAATTGATGACCTCTAATTGCATCATTTCTGTTAAATTCAAACATTTCCTGAGATATCCCTGTTCCTGACCATGAACAAATTTAAAAACCTCGATGAGATCTCCTCTCAGCCTTCTATATCTAAGTGAAAACATGTTCAATTTCTTCAGTCTTTCCTCATATTCCAGGTTGCCTATACCATTAACCATTTTTGTTGCCCTCTTTTGTACTCTCTCTAAAAGCCAACAATCTTTCTCATAACTAGGGACCAAGCTTGGACACAGTATTCCAAATGTGGCCTGACATATGCACAGTAAAGCTTCCTGATGACCTCCTCACTTTTGTATGACACATTCCTCTGTATTGCCCCAAGCATTCTTAGTGCCTTCTTCCTGGCTTCTTTGGTCTGTTCTGATGCCCCCAATTTTGTGTTCAAAATAACACCTAAGTCCTTCTCCTGCTCAGTCACAGATAGTACTTGGCCACCCATCAAGTATGGAGCCTTCATATGCTGCCTACCTACATGCATGACTTTGCACTTATCAAAATTAAACTTCATTTGCCATTTTTCGGACCACTTCACTAGCTCGTCTAAGTCTTTCTGCAGCAAAACCTGCTCATTTTGCCCTGTTATTGCCCTAAAGATCTTCAAATCATCCGCAAATTTCAAAACCTTACTGCTTAGGCCACATTCAATGCTATTCACATATATAATGAACAATAGTGGCCCCAGTACCGACCCCTGGGGGACTCCACTAAGAACATTTTGCCATGATGACTTTGTACCATTTAGCATCACTCTCTGCTGTCTATCTGAAAGCCACAACTCTATCCATTTTAGGATGCTACCTGCAATACCATGGACCTGAAGCTGCATCATTAACCGTTTATGGGGTACCTTGTCAAAGGCCTTACTAAAGTCAAGATATGCTACATCAACCTGATTTCCTGATCAAATTGTTCTGTAGCAAAATTCAAAAAGTCCAAGAGATTTGTGAGGCACGATCGCCCTTTTCTAAACCCATGTTGAGTATCTTGAATCAATTTGTTTCCTTCCAGAAAACTAACTATTCTATCCTTGATAATTGATTCGAGTACCTTGCAGACTAGGGATGTGAGGCTTACTGGCCTATAGTTTTCAACTTTCCCTCTTTCTCCTTTCTTGAAAATAGGAACTACATTTGCCCTTTTCCAATCTGTTGGAATTTCATTTTGCGAAACTGATCTACAAAATATTATACTAAGTGGAATTGCCACTTCCTTTTCAGCTTCCCGCAATACCCTAGCATAAATTCCATCGGGTCCTGCTGCCTTGTTTGTCTTTATTTTTCTGATATAATTGAAAACAATATCACTATCAATGAAATCAACATCGTGTATCTGATCACCTGTCACTGAACTGTGGTTCACGGTTGGCAGATTAGTCACATCCTCCACTGTAAACACTGATTTAAACTGCTTGCTCAGCTCCTCAACCATCTCGCTATCCTCACTCAATATAGTCCCATTTACATCCAGTGGACCAATTGTGCTTGAAACTTTACTTAGCTTGTAGAAACTAAAGAACTTTTTACTTTTTAAGCAACGTAAGGTTAACGCTTTATTTTGGCATGTCAGGAGGAAAATGATTACAGCGGTGGCTTGTGGGTCCCGCCAGCACTTCATCGATCCCAACACTTAAAATCTAATAAATTCTAGGTATATTTCGTTGTTCAAAATATCTAGGAGCGGAAATCTCACCGTGTATTCTGCTAATATCTGCAAATTCGCGATTTAAATGCGTACACTAGGACACTGATGGCCACCAGTTCGCATCGATATGCGGGAAAATAATTGTTAGCATGTCTAGTTTACCATCCAATAATTAATCTAGCCGTAAATATTACTTGGTCGCCGCAATATCGCCAAATGCAAAGTGTGGAGCGGTTATTCAGACACTAGCGCCATCTATGAAGAAAGCCTATGCGAACTATGCGAACGCTTCATTTGAAAGTTAATTTTCAGTATCAATGGATTATGGAAGTGCACTGCTCTTGCTGTCAAGTGAATCCCCATTGTCAAAGCTTTAATAAAAATAATTAGTTTAAGCTATGTTTTGCTTCCATTGGTAACCACAGCTCAAAATATGTCAAAAATCCAGAATTCGAAAAGCTTCAATCGATCCGTGCGGGCAAAGAAAAATTGAAAAGTTGAAAAGAAGTTGATATTCGGAATCAGCATCAAAAACTATATCAGAATAGCTTACTGCACAGCCAACAGGGCGCACTATTAGTGTCCTGAGCCGCACCACTCTGGCCCTAGGCGCACCACTGGTGTCCTAAGGCGCACCACTCTGGCCCTAAGGAGGCGCACCACTCCGGCCCTGAGGCACACCACTCGTGTCTTACGGTACACCACTCGTGTCTTGTGGTACACCACTCGTGTCTTATGGTACACCACTCGTGTCTTATGGTACACCACTCGTGTCTTATGGTACACCACTCGCGTCTTGTGGTACACCACTCGTGTCTTGTGGTACACCACTCGTGTCTTATGGTACACCACTCGTATCTTACGGTACACCACCCGTGTCTCATGGTACACCACTCGTGTCTTATGGTACACCACTCGTGTCTTATGGTACACCACTCGTGTCTTATGGTACACCACTCGTGTCTTATGGTACACCACTCGTGTCTTACGGTACACCACTCGTGTCTTATGGTACACCACTCGTGTCTTATGGTACACCACTCGTGTCTTATGGTACACCCAGTGGCGTCGCCACGAAATTCTTCCAGGGGGGGCAAGGTCGAAAGGGGGCCTCCTGTTACCCGAAAGGGGGCCTCCATTGTGTTAGGGTCTCATATTGTTTTTAGGCTCTTATACTATGGTTCGAGGATGGGGAACATCATTTCATATTGGTTTTTTGTTTGTTCTTGGCATGGTGCATCATTTACTCAAAACGCAATAGCACTAATTATTTTGGCTGAAAACTGGGCCATACCAGTGTATAAATAAGTAATATTTCGATAAATGCATAAGTGCCAAAACAAACCGTCTCAATGCTTTCTCGAATCTTCCCGCTGGCCTCTAGATTGCAGCGAGCTGGCGGGCTGGTGCTAAGCATATCTTACAGATATCTGCCATTGATCAACCCACTTTTAAGTCCTCCAAGTCTAACTGAATATAGCTAGATTCATCACTACCGTTATTTATTCCCATCAGCTTGATGTCATCAGCAAAGCTTGAACGACCATTTCTCAGTCCAAGGACGACAATTTGGTAAAGGTGACAACGAGAAGTGGATTGCATTAGTTTTTTTAGCGTCATCTTAGGAATTTGTTTGTTTTTATAACATTTGGTGCTGGCTGCAAGGCAACTGTCACACGAGCTAAAATATATCCTCAGCGAATAAATTCACGGCAAGAACAAGCATTGAACACCAATGCATAAATGACAATGCAACAATGCAACCATGTCAGTACATACATATTCCAAGCCTTCAAATTCCACGCCGTCACGCCCATCGTTTTCGCTGCGCTGTACCATTTTGTAAATGACGTTCAGAAGGTATGGAAGCTGGGAAGCTCTAATCATGCAGGCTGTTAGTTAGTTAGTTAGTTATTTTGGTTTAGGGGCGCATCGCATGCAGGCTGTAATAACAGAAAAGAAGTTTGTTGGAAGAAAATGCATTTAAAAACATCATTCGTCCCATTTCATATGGGGCATGGATGTTGTATTGCATGCTTATGAGGGGTAATTTGTCCCCTCAATGTTGGCTTTTCCCCATGGGCGTATGTTTCGGAAAATTATTGAGGGACCAGTGGAGTACCTATATTTGCGTTAAGCAGGAGGGGGCAAACGGATTTGCAAGGGGGGGGGAGGGCACCTACGCCCATTAAAAAGTCCTTGTATTCGACCGCTATTTTGTCAAAGGGTACATTTCGACATAATATAATTAGTCATCAACTAAATTGTCCTGTGGAGGGTCCTAATCTACCACTATGGTTTCTGATTGGTCGGATTTCAACCCTAACTCCACCACTCAGTTCTATGGTTTTCTTTTGGTATCCCTTGATAAGTTACCTCACACTGCTGAAATTACACCTATACCACAAACCCGGATCGGTATCCCAAAAATCAAGCTGGAGCCCTCCAAAAAAGGAGAGATTCCAGCAAATAAAGGGTCAGGAAAATGGCTCTGTTGCACCGAACATTTTTTTTCAAGATGCCTTCAAAAATTGCGTATGACTCCGAAAAGCATACCGGATCTCGAAAAATCGAGGTGGGATACATGGCGTCAGAGGTTCGAAAAATCAGGCTGGGATTCGGACTTTTTATAAAAAAAACAGAAAAGATCCACAAAAATCGCGTTGAGCCCAGAAAGCTGGCGTTGGGTCTCCGGAACCACGTGCCTGGGCGCGATAAGTCGCGCTGGGACCCAGAAAAAACGCACCGAAGCCCCAAAATCATACCGGGGCCCCACAAATGTGTGTCAGAAGCCCCAAATATACACAGCGGGACCCTAAGAGTACAACGTTGCCAGAAAGTACAACTAACCCTCCAAAGCGCACAAAAGTCTCCCAAAAAGCGATTGGGCCTTAAAACATGCGTTGCAGCCCTAAATAAACATACCGGGAGCTCTAAGAAAAGTACACTGCAAACTCGCAAGGCGCACAGGGGCCATGAGAACGCACAAGGGCCTGGAAAAGAGGCTGGGGCCACGAAAGGCAACATGGTTCGAAAACGTACAAAACGACCGGGAGCTAAATAAACACATTGGGATCTTCGAAAACGCCCCGACACGTAAAAAACACTCGGTGCACAAAAAAACGCAACAAAGCCCTAAAACGAGCAGGGTTTAGAAGATGTATTAGGCCCATAACTTCAAAGTAAAATGTATTACACACCACTTTAAAATACAAAATTTTACAATTTCAAGCATTGCAGTTCATAGCACCCGGTCGCCACGACGGCAACGTGAGTGCGCGTGCACACCCATTTTTCGTATTCGGTGCATTCGCCACACTTCGTGCGATGCTATGGTTTCTGTTAGGCCTTCTGCGTCTTGCTAATTGCTGCCACATGGTAGACTTGCACCATATTTGGCGTGATGGAATGATTCGCCTGGGCGTTCGCTTCGAAAATTCGATTGATTAAATTCGATCATTAGTTTCCTACTTCCCACATTTTCTGGTAGCTATGAAATGCGGTTTCCGCTGAGCTTTCATGCACTTCATATCTTTGCTGCTATCTTCCCAGATTGGATACCGAACCGAGGCCAAGCCTCGGCGTTTTTTTTACCCGTTGCGTCTTTCTTGGTCTATGACTGTGTATTATGGCTCCAATCCATTTTTGTTAGGGGCCTAAAGCATCTTCGAACCCCCTGCTCGTTTTAGGGTTTGTTGAATTTTGTACACCGAGGATTTTGACATGTCAGGGCGTTTTCGAAGATCCCGATGTGTTTATTTAGCGCCGGTCTTTTTTGTTTGTTTTGGAACCATGTTGCCTTTTGCGGCCCCAGCCACCTTTTCAGGCTATTGTGCGTTATCATGACCCCTGTATGCCTTGAGAGCTTTCGGTGTATTTTTTTAGACCTCCCGGTATGTATATTTATGGCTGCAACGCTTGTGTTAAGGCCCTGTCGCTTTTGTGAGACTGTGCGCTTTGGAGGGTCAGTTGTATTTTCGGCCCCCGTTGTGCCCTTAGGGTCCCGATGTGTTTATTTTGGGCTTCTGACGCACACTTGTGGGGCCCAAGTACAATTTTGGGGCTTCGGTACGATGTTTCTAGGCCCCAGAGTGGCTTGTCGCACCCAGGCGCGTGGTTCCGGAGACCCAACCCCAGTTTTCTGGGCTCCATACGATTTTCTGAAACTTTTCTGATTTTTTTTTTAAAGTCCGAATCCCGGCCTGATTTCTCGAGCACTTGGCGCCATGTTTTTGTATCCCACCTCGATTGTTCGAGATCCGGTTTGTTTTTCGGTGCCGTACGCAATTTGTGAAGGCATCTGATAATATGTTCGGTGCTCCAGAGCCTTTTTTACCTGGGCATTTAGTTGTTGGAATCCATCCTTATTTTTGGTGGGCTCCAGCTTGATTTGTGTTTGTGTTTGTGGTCACACTGTGCTTACGTGTGGCCCTAGACAGCAATTTTGTAGAGCCTGGACGGGACTACCGATGGGAATTGTGGGTCCCAAGCGCGATATTTGGGGGCCCGGTTCGGGTTTGTGCGATGCGTTGTATTTAGCTGTGGCCCCAACGCGATTTCGGCGGTTCCTGTCGCTATTTTTCGGGCCTCGAGCGAGTTTTCCGGGGCTCGCCGTATTTATTTGGAGACCCATACGCGAATTCTGGTGGACCGACGCGAATTTTGGTGGCCCCAGCGCGATTTTTGAGGCCCCGACACGATTCTTGGGAGCTTATCCCTCTCAGGATGGAGGGGGCATTTGCCCCTTTGATATAGCACTGCGGCCACTGAAGGAGTTTTTTTCCGTCCCAGAGTGACATTCCGGTTAAAATTGATTTTGGGGGGCAGCTGCAACTTTTGCGGCCCCGGCGCGACCTTCCGGGCCTCCAGTGTGATTTTCAAGGGCTGCGACGCGACTTTTTTGGGTCCAATGTGATCTTTTGGGCCCCGACGTCATTTTCTTGGATCCCTGGCGCGAGCTATAGCGGCCTCGACACTTGTTGGGGTCCAATGCATTTTGGATGCTTTTGGCGTCATTGTTGGGCCCCCAGAGTGATTATTCATGTCCAGATTGTTCTTCGTTGCTCCGGCTTCATTTGTTTTGGTCCCAATGAGACTGTTGGGGCACGGTACGACCTGTCGTGCCCCTAGCATGATTTTCGTGGTCCGCGCGTGAAATTTTGGTACCCCAGGCTCAGCGTAATTTGCGGGGCCCCGGCCGGATCTTTTGGGGCCCATATCGTGATGTTAAAATACCCAGACTCGACTCTTACTATTTCTTAGGGGTTCTTCTTGCAAATTATATGCCTCCTGTCGCGTCGTCTCATTTTCCAGAGCCTTTTACCGGTTTTCGATGTCTCCTTGTGTGTCCTACCCTCCTCCATATTCAATGGTCCTCCTCTCCCGTCTTGGAGGGCCTCCTCTTGCATTCTGGGGCCCCTTTAACATGGCATGGAGCTTTCTTTTCATCTTCGAGGGGCATTTTCTGCCAAATTAGGGGCCTCTTGCCACGCCTCGTGTGCCTCCTCCTTTATCCTAGCAAAGCCTTAGCCTTATCCTTGAGGATCTTCAATTTTGGAAACCTCACCTCCTTCCATACCTGCTATCACTTG